>NNCF01126268.1:685827-741641 GCA_002313205.1 Laupala kohalensis
AGAGAGAGAGAGAGAGAGAGAGAAACTCACAAATTTGACGGAACTATTTCGGCATCCAGTTTTCCTCAGCCACGCAGAGAATGATCCGAGTCTTCTGTCGTCGGATTACGTTGACTGACCGTTACATTAAAGAAAGAAAATTAGGAGGAATTTTTGAAATTTGAAATTGAATTTTGAAGAATTTACTATTCTTTTTAAACCGGGATGGGTAGAGGCTCCTAGGGACCAGATGAAACAGAATTCTTGTGTTTTTACATTAATGGAACGTGAATGTTTCGGAAGTCTTTCCAAAATCATAACTTTAAAACATTCGTTAATTTTTTTATTATGTAATTTTCCATGAGAGCGAACAGGCAAAGAAGAAATAGATTATCACAGGAAGTTCTGTAATTGTTCATCCTAATGCTGAGGGGAATAATTGTTTCTCCTACATAAAAACTTTTACAGCTAATGCAACGCAGAAGGTAAATGCAATTTCTAGCGGTGCATCGTCTGTATTGTCGAATTATGCAAGAATTATAGACATATCGAGAATATGGTATGACGATTAAAAATTATCGCAATGTAACATTTGCATCGTTAAATGCTAGTGTGAAAGAGAAATTCCGGTAAAATAATGTAAATTTCGAATTCTGATAGTCTTGCGGAAAGTTGTACATTGGAATCCAATCAAAAAATTCTTTTGAATACGGAGAGCGATCAAAATGACAGGTAGATAAATAATTCTTAATTTTTCAGTGAACTAATCCCCATACCCTCAGAAAATGAAGATGAGGCTCCAACATTGTATTTAATCTTGTACTACTCGCGTCTCCGAAGTTCTAAACTGTCCTTACATGTTATAATTGAACGAGGTGCTATAAACTAATTTGTATGTATAGAACTATGAGTGTGAAAAGTTAAACGCAATGTAAAACGCATTAAATAGTTATAAATGGAATATAATAGCACAAGAACTGAGATGCGATGTATGAACACGTCTGGATTGCGGGTTGTTAATACCACAAAAATCGTCATGACCAAGAGAGAGTCGCACTATCAATACTGCGATTCACGTGTAAGTGGGAAACCACAGGCCACGCTAACAAACACATACTTGATGGGGAAATAGTTAAGTATCTTTTATCATTTACTGGATTTATAGTGGTTAATTTGCATTATGTTTCCGGAAATTTCGAGAACAAAAATTACTTGAATTGGTAGCTAACATTCTCTCGTGATTTTGCTTCTCACGTCGATTTTGCTTAGACACGACGGTTGCCAGACACTAACCTCACAAAACAACGACTGATAACAGAAACATAGAGTAGTTCGGGAGGAGACTGTTTCACTATGAGATTGAGGTTTATTTCGTCGAAGTTGGCATTATGTTTTTTTTGTAAATAGTGTAGGTAAACGACTTGAGCTTTTTGCAGAAAGTTTAATTTTGACTCAAATTAATAAAGAACATCTGTGATAGCATAGCGTCCGCGACCGGAGTCAAATGAATCCCGGAATGCCAATTTTTATTTTCGAAATACATATGCCTCAATTTTGAAGAAAAAAAAACACGTTTTGAAAAACAGTTTCTGAAGAAAAGTAGAGTTACTTTTTTGTGTTTATTATCAAAATTGTTTTTGTAAAATTATGACATGTGTATTTTATTAATTTGAATAAAAAATTATCTGTCTGTAAAAAATGTCAGGTCGAATATAATATTAATATTCAGAAGAGCAGACGTCTAACATCCCCATTAATTATGTTTCTTACTTCTCGGAGCAGGCACGCTGAACTTTTTCTATCCACCTTTTCGTGAATCGTAGTACATAACCGTGACGCGTTTCTCAGCACATTACGACTGACAGTTCTGGACGAACAAATTTGGGGCTGCAAATTGCGAGGAATTTTCCAACACATTTTATCTGACATACCAGTAATGCGGGTTGCATCAACTGTGCTCGTAGAGTATTCATCGAACAGTCAGAGCTCGATGGAGTCAGCGTGGCTCAGTGGGTAGAGCACAGAGGTGATGGCTGTGGTAGCCGGGGATCGATCCCCGGTGAGGTGGGGATTTTCATCACACCTCAACGTCCTGATTGGCTCCCAGGCCTACTTAGTATGCTATAAAATGAGTACCAGGATCAATCCTGGTGTCGAACCCGTCGGAGCGAGATGCTGACCACATTTCTTCCTAGTGCCGGGCTCGAGCTCTACCCTCCGCAAAGGACAAAGGTCTGTAGTACTAGATGAGAAGGAGAAAAAGTCAGAGCTCGATGCAGGAATCACAGACTCACGCGCTCTCAAGTTGGTTTCATGGACCAACGAGGCTGCATCAATGGTCTGGGTTCACAAACTCAAAATATAAGGTCTACCAGAATACGTTTAAGTCCATTATTTCACAAATTGCAAGAATTAGTAAAACTGAATTAGTGATATCAAAGATTATTTTTACTTCTGGTGAAATACTTAAACAAGACTGAAGGTATTATATACACTTGGGATTAAAAAAGTTCTATAGTCCTATGCGAGTTAAATTTGGGTAAGTATAATGAATCTCGGAAATAGGTTATTTTTGTTGAACAGATTCACCGACTCAAGGGATACAGAGGTGATTTATCACATCCTCACCTATAGGAAGCGATGTTCGAGGCAGGTTTTTTGGGGGGTCTCCCGTTTCCCTTGCCTATTATTCCACAACAACCTTCACTCATCATCATCATCAGCCACCCTCATGTCATTCATTCATCACCAGCCTCGGGAAGGTGCGTCAAGAAGGGTATCAGACACTCTTGTAATTCCCCTGCTATTTCAAAAAGAGACATCATATCATCCTCATCTCCGACCTTTACAGACAAGGGAAATGGAGTTAAGGTTCATCATCTACACAAAAGTCCATCATCATTAAGTACACAAAATGCGAATCTGATTCGTATCTTATTTGGATGTATCTCCTATTGAATGAATTCCCGGGGAGATACGAGCAATGTGAAAAATAGAATCTCAACTTTTGCTTTCGGAAATCCATACTCATTTCTTTACGATCTGCTGGAAGTTGTCAATCAACACTCGCGGTCAAAATTGGAATGAACATTTCGTCCACTGAGAAATGGCTGCTAGTCCAGAGGAATATGTCTCGATTCGCAATTGACGTTTTATTATAATTTTTTCCGGTAATAAATATCAATATAATCAACGCGGTTACTAGAATTTTGGAACAAATGCTGGAGAAATGGTGTCTCAGTGGTATAGAAATGGTATTTGCTAATGATGAAGTTGATACACACGCAGTTTTGAGCGTTCGTGGGATGCGAATATAATCATGAAAATAGAGACGAGACACAAATGCATTTTAAAGGTTCTAACTGGATAGATTTTTCTCACGAAATGACTTAGTGGATTTGTCATCAAAAGTAAATCTTCTGGCTAAAATTCTTACTAAAACATCCGTCCCCAGCGCCGCTACGGTAAAAATATTCCTTTTATTTTTTATATATCTGCCCCATTTTCAGTAAACAACTTGATGGTTTAAAGCATTAGAAAAACATAAATTCCTGCACGTATCATGCTAACTTTGCTAATTTTTTGGTAAGAAATACGATTTTATAGTATTTTTAAGCACAAATTTTCGAATTTATTGAAGGAGTTCAAAATATTTTTTCCCTTTTGAAGTATGCTTGATGTGATTTCAGGCAATATACTTGTAAAAGATTTCCAGTAGAACGAATTAACAATATTTTACAAGAATATTTTTGTTAGTTTTTCGATTTTTCTTTGTAAAGTGTATTTATAATGTAGGTTAAAAAAAAATTAGTGAATACTGGTTCTTCTATTGACGTTCATTATGCAATCCAGATACATAATTAAATTATCATTTACGATCTTTTCTTAGACGATGACAATATATTTTTATTGTGTTATAGTACTACATAACGTTTCGACTCGAGGTTAGAGTCGTCGTCAGATGTAGAAAAAGACAATAGAAATATATTGTGTAGACTAAAGAAATATCTCATTTTATAATTTATTTCTTTATTGAATATTATAAATTAGTGAATAGTAACTTTCTTTACATTATTTTTTCGGAAATATTCTTTCTTGTTGACCTACAGTTGCTGTGACAAAATGACAACACAATTCTTTTTTTTTTTTTGACAAAAATCTCAAGAAATATATAGAAATAATTCATCGAGCAAAATTGCTCTTTGTAAATTACTTGTTTCTTCTTGCTTGAGCCAAGAATTAGAGCGTTCTTTTTGTTTGTATAATGCTGATGATAATTTGTTTCTTCGTAGGTGAACCACAAAAATGTCTTTTTTCTAAAAATGCAGTTGAGATGATGGAAATATCCACAATTTTAATAAAACATTAACAAATCGTTTTGGTTATTTAGATTCATACTCCGATTTTTTATCTCATATCAGAGATAAACTTAGCTTAAATATTTTCAACTCGAAGGGTTTCGACTGGAAAAATTGAGCTTCAATTGACACAGCAGTTTTTGTGTGTCGCGAATTCAAATTCTTTGTTTTGTTGGATTTTTTTTATTAAATCAGTAGACAGAAGGCATAAAGGATTAAACTCTACCACTACAAAGTGATGATGGTAATAAGACATATGATCCGCATGCTGGAGGCGCCTCTTCGCAATCGCTCCGGTTTCCCTCGCATTTGGACTTCCATGCTCCTTTGCTCCTCCCCTCTCTACTCCTTGAGCTTCCTCTCCACTCGTGACGAGAGACGAGAGAGCGGCGCCTCTCTGTCAATGTTAACTCCTTGCAGCGAAGCAGCGGTAGCGCCTTGTTACCGTGCAATCGTGACTTATAATAAAATTATAGTAGCAGTGTTGTAGCAGCTGCAGGGCCGCCAGTCCGCTTTCCCCGATCTCCTCGACGCGGCTCTAAAATTTCTGCAGCTCGTGTTCGCAGGTGGTGAAGTTGAAGGAGGGGGAAGTCTTGGTGTCGATGGAGGCGTGGAAAACCGTCCGTCACCTTCGGATGAATTTGGACGACCGAGGGAATTGAACAAAGTATGTTGGGAATATTTTTCGATTGTTGTTGTATGTTTATCTGTACGATCTGATGGATTAATACATTGAAGAAAGGAAATAATTTTACATTCTCATTTAAATTTTTTTCACCGACATAGTAAGCATCAGCACACTAAAAATTTAAGAAAAAGAACTAAATTAATATAAATCAAAATAATACACACGAACTTCTGTACATTGTTTAATTCTTTTTCTCTTTATTATTCCTGTCATTTTAGCCTAGTAATGCTCACAAAGCTAGAGAAAAAACTTTCGTATAAATTTGTTACATAATAACTGTTGAAAATGTACTCTTCTTCAATATATTGCCCAATATCCGGATCATTATGCTACCAGCATTTATTAAAATATTTTGTTTGTGTAGCTGATATTTTAAATGTAATTTAATTGAACTTTTGTCTTACAACGATAAGTAGCGTAATGTTAATTACGCCACTATTTATTTCATTAACATGAATGATGAATTATTTAATTTGTTCTTACGAAAGAAGATTACAATTATGAAGAGATTACCATAGTATCATGAAAATACTCCTTTTAACTTATCTCCTACATAGATATTATATGCCTAGCTCAGTGGCAGGAAACGATATATTTTGAATAATAAACTGTAGGGTATGTGATCAACTATATGATCAAATTCTTGTCAGTTAAAAAGCAAATGCATGATGGATTAAGAATGGCCGCAAAGACGAATATGAGAGCAAGAATGAATTTTCTTTTTAAATTTTATGGCGACACGAGTTCTTTGAAACACGCAGTATTTTTATATCGATTTTTGAGACGTGGTGCTGAGCTTATACCTAACCCGTCGTTTCTCCATTGGTTATGATCTGTGTAGGAGAGAATGAGAATCGTCATATACGCAGCAGCATGCGTGATCCTGTAGTAATAAATTTGTGGTGTTACAGAAATCTCTACTTTAACTCGACACGTTTGAGGTGATGTTCAAGAGCTGTTTCAATATCACCGGTACTGAAAGTATACTTTTATTTGGTGTGTTAGAGCTAGGTTTATTGCATACAGCATTTCTCTACCTTCGAGCGTATTCTTTTTGCTTGATGGAACGATAAAAATGTACTCGCGTGTAACTGGTCCACTCATTAGAAATTTTTACCCTGTAAAAGATTGTGTAATAGTTATTTTGATGTAAGGTGTCGGATTTTGAAATAAGTATTACGCACAATACGCTTTCAGAATTTTTCCTGCTTCCAATTTCTAAACTTTTGGGAATAAAATTACGTGATGTGCTAGAAGTAAGAAAATTCCGCCATTCCTTTTTCAGTTGTCATTTGGAACGAGAATACTGATTCTCCAATAGATAATTGGGCAGTAATATCCTATTTTTTTCTGTCCAAATTTGAAGCAGAGGTATCGAATACTACTAAACTTTATTTACTAGTTTATCTAAAGGTACTGAAGTATTATTTAATATGAGTTATTTTGCGATAAGTACAGAATATCATTTCTAGGAATGTATTTCATCTGCCACCAACTTAAAATGTCCATCATTTGCCACCAGTCCCTTATCTGAGCCATAGATCAGGTGCAGGGCAAGACGTCGCGAAGAAATCCCACCGCCCAAAAATCTCGCAGGGAAGAAACTTCGTATCAGGTGGAAGGATAATGCTGACCCTTCCGGGTTAACTCCGGTGAGGACTGAAAGAGAGGCAGAAAGACATTTCAATGTGTTTGAAAACTTCGAATGCATTTTCTTTTATTATCTAATGATATAAATGCCCGGGATTTTCTCCGTTTTTCCTTTGGGTAGAGGCGTATTTTTTTATAAAGACTCGCTATGCTCTTGCCTAGAGACGGCATCAACATATAATTATTAGCGAATTTAGTGTTATTTAATAGTGACGAATTATCAACAATACTTTCCGAATGATTTATAGCTTGATAATAAAACGTATTTGTGAAATGACTTTTCTATGTTATATTAAATACAATATTTGTTGATATAATGCTAATACTATAACACGTGTCGAACTATTTTTTGTTATCATTAGGAGTATTTGAAAAGTTAAATCCGCCTCTGACTAGGACCCTTGATCGGAATTGATGGGATGCTCCCTTGCTTGCTTCCGGAGAGTAAATTTGTCCTCCACGTGGTCATACGCAGTTTGTAATTGCTTTTTTGACAATAAAGTTTATTTATTTATTTATTTATAAGTGGCGGTTGTTCTGAGCGACTAATTCATACATCCACTCATCCATTAACGCAAAGAAAAAACAAGAGATACGAGGTAGGAATTTTGACAGAATGTTACTTTTATATTGTATAGACTCATTACGAAATAAATTTTTGGAACTTCAATTTTTAAAAGGTGAATTTTGGTGACATGAAGTTTTCTCAAATTTTTTATATTTTTACTTTATTTTACGAATTAATTGAGATGTTATTTCAGTTTTTTTGTGAATATACCTTTATTATATTATTCATTACTCTTTAAATAAAAGTGAAAGATGTTTCAGTAGTAATTCTTGTTTTGTTTTAACGAATATTTATGGTATTTATGCTAAAACATTATTAAATACTTGCCGTTATATGTGTTCCGAAAACAATTTCCGAAAGTGACCACGTAATTTAAAAGAATTGTAATTAATTATATATACAGACGGAAAATATGACTAATTCTTTAAAGGTATTGTAGGCAGTTCATTATGAGAGCTTTCATGTTAAAGAGAAACAAATTTCTTGAAGGTAATAAAACCGTTGTACAGGTATGGGAGGGAGGAAAGAATGAGGAAAAACCTTTCCTCCTCTATCTAACTCAACCGTTTCCCTTCCGGTAGTACATGACGCTGGTGGCGGATGACACTGGTGGCAAATTATACGACACCAATGCTAGTCAAATAAATACCCACATTGCGGAACTTTTCACTTTGTTAATTGTTCTAATCAAGTCTCTAGAATACCTATATTCAAGTTATCTGGACGATCGGGTGGGTGTTAATTTTCAAACTATCATGCACACACAAATGTTCACTTTTAATAACATTGTCAATCGGCAAAAATTATGAGTGAAATCTCATTTTGAGGCCATTTTAAAGGTTTCATTTCTCAACACGAAACAAGAAGTATAAACTGCAGCAACTGCATCTTGAGTACCAAAATCGTCGAGAAGTATTTAAGTCGAACATTTATTTTATTGAGTCAATTTGCATCGAGCGTTACAGTAGTAAAATATAATTCAAACATATTAATAATTTATAATGACTAGTACTTATCATGTAATTGCAAACTGTTGAATTGCTGAAGTGTTTTGCACGAAACAATTTTTCTCTTCAGTTTCTTCCAAAGTGAAAATTTCTTCGTTTATACACAAGAAAGGGGAATATTTAATTTATTTAGAAAATTTATTGGTTGATTTTGGAACAGTCTGGGTGACTTCCAAAAGTTCGTTAAAATGAGATTCAATAAAAATATTTTATGATGTGATTCGATTTCAATGAGTTGAAACCGTTTTTCTTCCGTTCGTTGTTTCCTCCCACTCGTTTTATGATCTTTGATCTCTCCACTATTACCTCGCACTTTCTGTCCAAAGATCTCGTTACTCCAGAATTCTCCGCTATGCCGCCCTCCCAAACGTCACGAACCGGTTTCTTCGTGCTAGCGAATTCGTTTGTTATTCGATACATGCAGTCAGTCCAAAATATTTCCATAGATTTGTGAGAGGTGAGAATCGTGACTGCTAATCTAAGGTGGTAACGTACGAATAAATGAAATTGCACGGGAGTACGCTAAATCAGAGCTTTTTTTACTATACTAGTTCAAATTGGATACGCAGTTTGTTATTTGATGATGACTTATCAAACTTTCGTTTTTCTAAGATAACATTTGTTTTTCTAATCCAAACCAGTCATCCGATTTTTAAAAAAATTAAATAAATGGTCTTTATATAACATCAAAGTCTAACGCCATACATGATATTCACAGATATTAAATTCTATTTCACAGTAAAGCTGAAAAACGATTGGGTAGACTGCGGACTGATTAGAGTTGCTCGCTCATTGTCTTTGAGAGTTTTGATCTGTGTAATCTTCGAGAGTTGTGTAATCCTTTGTCAAATCATAAGAAATACTTGTGAGGACGAATAACATCTGCGATACATTTCCCCGGTCATTCATTCTTTTATCTTCATTAGGACTTTCCATTCGTCCATAACTTACGTCGGGAGGTTTGCCCGATACAGTACTCTATCCAAGCTAATGATTGTCCCAAAATATATCGCTTCTCCGTAATATTTTGAGTTTGGATGGTTTTTAGAACATCTATCTACAATGCAAGTTAAGTTCGGACAATCAATGAGAATGTACTATTAATGGCAGTGATGGTCATATTAATAATATGAACATTCATTTTGTTATTCAGTGATAATATACTCACGAATAAAAATGTATTGCCTTAATTGGACCAGAATGGCGATGCGACCGAGATGGAGTCGGCAACGATTCGCGGGTTGTGGCGATGAATGTTACGATTACAGTAATGTCAGGAGGAGGGAACGGCGGTAGATTCAAAGAAGCAGTTGAAGTCGGCTACGGCAGCGCCGGCCGGTGACGCGGGAGTAGGCGGAGAAGACCAAAACGAATCCGAGGCAGACTGGACGTTACATTTTTAAACGAGCGTGCGTGTGCAGCTTCGCACCTCGCGGCCATGGGCGGACGTCGCGTGTTCGTCGGGTGGCGGGAGGCGCCACTGTGGCCGACCGTTCGTCTCACACTCGACGTAAATTGCTCGTTATGTGATGATGGAAGCGAAGCGGGAGCGGCGTAAGTCCAAAAATGGTTTACATGGCGCGGCGTCTCGTAAGGAAGACCAACTGATTGTCCTGGGTGGTGATGTTTGGGAGTAAATGAAAACACAGAACAGTTAACGAGATCTGATATATGTGACAGTAGTATTATTTATTACATGTCTTTTGGCGAGGCTAGGGCCATTTGGCTTACCCTTCCAACTAACCTTGACTTGGGTGAGGATTTTGGGATGAAGAGATGTTGGGTTGTCAAGGAACATATGGTAGCGAACTTACGGTTCAGTCGAGAAGGGTTTGAACCCGCGCTCTACTGCTCGTGGTATCGTAGTTGCGCAAACACTACCACTAAACCACCGCTGTCGGTATTAGTATCATTAGTACATTCCTAAAAATGTGAAGATGAAAATAACTAATAGAAATATTAATGATGATTGCCTTGTAACAATTCATTGAGAGAATATACTTAAAATCAAAAATAATATTAACGTGTACAAAACATGGAAAATACGTAAACCGTAACTCATAATAAACGTGACCCGCAAAAACAAATAAAACAAATAGTAATGTTGACTAAGAATACGGCAAAGAATAAATGAGTAAGAGGAGAAAATGCTGAGGGGAAGGAGCGGAAGAAAAGTGATGGCACGATTAAGAATCCCAGAAAAAACGCGAAGGAGAGATATAAGAGTGTAGTGGTAATAGAGGTGATTAGGAACGTAGCGGGCACATCACAGATTGACATGACTGCTGCTGCTCCAGTGGGACCTACGGCAAACGATGGGAAGCGATTTGGAGGTTCGGACCCAGCGAATATAGAGCGAGGATAATTTAGAGATGCCTGCCGTGATGAGTAATGATTGCGTTCCCAAATTGAACTCCTTTGCCTTTTTTAGAGAGAGATGCCTTTTTCATCACGAACGCGAACTGTATCGTTGCCGTGATGGCTGGGAAGATTGGGAGCTGAATGAGAAGATGTCTTGAATTTATGAATCTTTAAGCTAAAATAAAAATAGACTTATTTCAAATAATGTCATTCTTTAACACGCAAACACTTGAAATATTTTTTTTAAATTTAAAACATACTTAATAAAATTTCATTAGAAAATATATCATATTCCATTTCTAAACATAAGTTTTAATACATTTTAATTTTATGTGTTTCTATTTTCCTTTCTGTTTAATTGTCGGTGTGTAAAATGTGTAACTGCCCTGAACAAATAGTTACGTTAGAATTCAGACATGGAAAGGTCAGTGAAACACCAAGCTCTCTAGAAGCATATTGGTTTCCCTCGTCCAGTTCGACTTTTTCTCGTTTTCAGAAAATTGCTGAAATCACTATTTTCCCAACCAAACAATTTAAACTAAATTTCAGTCTTGTTTCCTTTTTTACATGTAAAGAGCACTTTAAAGAATAAAAATGTTGTTTTTGATGTATTGTTCGCATAATACCTGAAACACCATTAAATTATAAAATTACCTTTAAAATCACAAATTAAAATAAATAATTAGAAGGGTATAATCTTATTTTTATCTTCCCATGTTTTCGTTATTAAAGCAGTCGTTCATGTTGTGAACATAAAAGATGTAAGTTAGGCTCTGAACTTTCCTTTAATACGAGAATACTATTATATCATTCACTTGGGTGCTTGGAAAATCCCAGAAAAAAACTATCGTTAAAATTGAAAACAGTAATTATTCTATTTACGAAGGATATTTTAAAACTGGGATTTTAACTTTTTGTTTATTTTAAAGAAATTTGAAGTAAAGTAACTACCTTCTCATTGATTAGCCCATTGATTTTCTTATTTGTATGATATTGCGTTTTGACTTAATAGTTTTCACACTCATAAACCTCCAAATATCTTCCAGAATACAAATCAAATTTCTTCAGAAGAGACAGAGCAAAACAAATAGATCGAGACTCGGAAATCGAAATTTCCTAGAAACGAGTTAAGTTTAAGAATATGAAGATTTTCACACCTCACTTCGGTTTCAGTTCTACTCTTATAAAAGATGGAAAAGGAAATGCGAGAGGAAAAGGGGAAGTACAAAATAATATGTGTAAGAATATTTTGTTGGATTTCCTTAGGAAATATTAGAAAAAAGTTTATATAAAAATGATGTTTGTAACATATTTTTTATCTTGAAGTACATAAGGCGTTTACAACAAGAGAAACGGGGATAATCACGCTAGGCGTCTTGCTGGGGCGAGCTCGGAGAGTAAAACCCTCAGGGAACAAAGCCATTCAATAAAATAAAATAGATATGAAGAATATAGAATGTAATATCGAATTTAATCAAGAACTATAAAAGTGGGTTCTTAGTCAATTGTTTCAGCCATCTGTAATAATTACGTTAATTTTTTAATTTTGGTTTTATTGGCTTTGAAAGATACGTTGATTTCAAAATATTTCCAAATGTAAAATAAAAGAAACTGGCATGCTGTTCCGTACTTTTTGGAACTATGAACTTCCATATGCACCGCTACATTGCAACCCCATCCCCCATAATATCCCATTTCAGTAAGATAAGATAAGACCATCCACATGCTTCATGGAGTCATAGCCAACAAAGTGATTCCTATACTTCTTACAGCACTAGGAGGTGTAAAGGTGTTCTGCATCAAAGTGGCAGTCGTGACGTTTTTGGTGTTTAGAATGGTTGAGCATACGGGTCGTTGACGATGGCGAAGAGGTTCAGGGTGCGGTTTGTTCGCTTCTCCGTGTGGCTAAAGCAGTCTCTCTCTCTCTCTCTCTCTCTTGTAAGGGTCTGTGACTGACACATAATCTTGACAAATGAAAGCGGTTATCGGTGTGGAAATAAGGTCCTGAATAGGAAGATGACTGTGGCGGTCTTACAATATTTGCCCTAACACCTCTCCGCCGCCTTCTACAGCAACAACCGCTGCCGCCTTCACCAACCAGAAGATTGTCGACACTATCTACATGGCCATTTCTAAGTCAGATCTAGTTCTATTACTCCCACGATACTAAGGATATTCGTGGCTACACCTTTTATAGGGAGCTACATATTTCAAAAAGGCAATAACTTAGCTAAAGCAATTTGCAATTTTCCGTCAACCCCTAAAATTGTAATCTTCATTATTTTCTTCCTTTCTTTATCCTTTCTATTTGTACCTTTCTTTCCATTTTGCACCCAACATCTCTCCGTTCCGATTCCCTCATCCAGGAAATGATTAGGTGGAAGAACAGGCTTCATTTCACCTTAATCTGTCCTAAACACAAATTTTCTCTTCCGGTAACTTGGACTCGTGACCACCTCGGCAACATATTTAAGCAGTCTTCCTCGTCCTGCTCGAGAGATCGTTATACCAAGGAGGGTGTGATGCCAACTCCAAACATCACGTCCTGTCCCATCGCGCAGCCGTGGTCGCCATATTGTGACGGCGACAATTTAGCGGAAAATTCGCGTTGTATATGACGTGATGCAGCATTTCGTTGAATGCGGGCCGGCGCGCCATTGATGGATGGGTGAATCGTTGCCGCCGGTCGTGTTTGTTAAGTGCCCCTCCGAGGCTCTGCGCTCTGGGCATGCGCGCTGGCTAGACGGTGAAGCACAAAGCGAGAAGAGAGGAGGGATCGCAGAATCCTTTTTATCTGGCGCGTAAGGAAACGATTGTCGACGTGAGGGGTCGCGGTCGGCAGAGGAGGCTACGCACGTCTTGTGATGCGTCGCCGTTTCCTGAGGAGGGCGTGTACCGGAATCTGAGGGATGATTATACATAAGCTGTGGGAGAGTGACGCCCGTGAAATCCTGTCACCCTCGCTAGACGCAGCAAGACGAGAAGTGACTAGAGCCCCGTTTGTGTGAAATGTTTAAGTGCAGGATAGGAATGATTAGCCATTCAGATACAGTCCAGTGGGGGAAAAACTGCTAGTAGTTGTCACTTACAAGACATGGTCCATGCACAGTAAGACCAAATATACTCCTCAGTGTAGTAATTGTGACTGCGAATGTCATTGGATTGGATATGTACCTAAGTACACCACTTTGCTCCGTGTAGAGAGTTCAATTTACAAATTTCTCTTTCGCAAAGTTTACCATCAAATCAAAATATAATATCAAAATTATTTGTGACACCTAACATTTAGATTCATGTATTAAAAGTTTTTGATGTTTTCATGTGGTAAAAGTTTCGAAAAATACTTACATGCACCAAAATTGATCGACGAATTTTTGAAAGTGGTAGCGTTCAAGGAGGCGTAGTTACGGTATCGTACGTAACGGTTCAAAGCAATATGCTCAAGAAAATATGTTTGCTGGTTTATTAGTCAAGGTAAATATGAGGAAATACACCGTGTCGTCGTTCATCGATATAGTTATACGTATGTAAGTATTCCGATTCTCCGTTTCCGCAATACCAATCTGATATTTGAAATTACCATCAAAGGAAGGAAACAATAATGTAAATTTATTACTCATTAAGACATAGTACAAATATTTTACGTATATTTATATATTTTCGAGATGAGCTAATTCCGGACAAAAGTTTTTTAGGATTAGGAATGTCTAAATTTAAAAAAAAATCCATAAAAATATTGAAGTTTACGGCGCTTTTTCTTATACGACAAATCAGAACAGCTGAAAATATCCCATTTTAAGGTCACGAGTTGGAATCTGCACTTGGCATTTATAATTTCGCATGTTGCTTATATTGATTGTACTAGCGGATTATTTCGAGAAGCAGGCTTTCCACCAACGATTTCTGTCCTGACAGCTGCTCCCGAACGGACGGGTGCCGAGCAAGATGGTAGCGGTGGTTCACAGCGTCAGCGGAGGCAGAGGCAATTTTCTGGCATGACTCCACCGCTCGGTCTCTGCCTACAACTCCTCCAACATTTGGTTGGATGCGGCCTGCATCGAGCGCGCTTTGCGGGCCGTGGGAAGTAGCCGGCGGCAGCCACAGTTGCGCTGCAGGGTCACACTACGCTAAAAGCCCAAGACGCGAATCTAAAGCGCTATGCCCATTTTCATTAAACTATTTAAAACAATAACGTCTGAGGAACTCTCCCAAATCCTGTACTGATTTTCAAACCGTCTTTTTGCGATTGGTCTACATTTTCTTCACTGTAGAAATGTTCATTACTGTTACAGATGATACTAAGAATAATAAGGTATTTATGTACATTTCATACGACGGGAATTGTTTTCTTCAGAAATGAATGAATTAAATTATCGTGGTCTTTCCTGACGTTAATATATTCAATTATCCTATGTTCAATAATTTTATTTCGATATATAAGTTAAAGTGGATGTTTAATATAAAATAACTTCTATTGATTGCTTAATGTTATGTTATGCTTGCAATTAAATCACGTTTTAACTCATGGTATTTGTGCTTTGTACATGTGTATTCCAAATGTATTGGCCGTTGGCGTCGTTAAGGGAGATAAGATGTAAAATTTACTTTTTCGCAATTACTTATAAATACAAATCTTTATAGTTTATGTCACATAATTCTACTACCTGTATTTCTATTTATCAATCAATATTCTATTTATCAATCAATATTCTATTTATCAAACATTGTGAAGTTGTGTAAAGTTACAGGAAAAAAAACAATAAAAACTCCCGAGGGATTCTTGGTAAATTCATCTAACTGTAAAAACTTGTAAAGATTTGTAGAGGGAGGCGTTAATTTTTTTATTTGGTAATTACGTGTGTAATTATAATTACTCATAAACTCACCTTCTCATTCATTGTAAAGTCTTACAACTTTGAATAGATAACTTAAAAGATTTGAGTACATCGTAGTGGTGCTACGATGTAGTGCAATGATGATACGTCGGACGCGGGGAAACGCTTCGATAAGTGGCAGTGGCGTTGTCAATACTTTTCGTGATAATGGGAAATCCATTTCCTCCGGATTTGTATTTGCTACCACCGTGATTTCAATGGAAGTCAAGGCGATGGTAGTGCCTCCAGATCCCGCGTATAGAGCGGATGCTGAGGGCGGGCAGCGATGACAAATGATTCAAGATGACATGAGACAGCGGTGCAGCGGCTTCGTGTGGTTTCCCTTCCTTCGTGACTCTTCCCCAGTCCCAAGCTGCGTACATCCGCTTTACTAAGCTCCAGACCCCAGCTGCACAGGGCATAGGATTGGCGATGAAATTGTGTGAATGTTTAAGGATTCTCAAGGGTTGCTCCAAGCGGGCTTCCTCAACAAAATCGTAATATGTTTCTTTGATTCGAATTTCCCTACTTCCAACATCGGAGGATTCTCTTACGCAGTGGTTCAAAATTATTTTCTCACGTGTGGTGATATCATGGTGTTAATTTGAGCATTCAATGAGACAGAGAGGATTCAAATATTAGATTTAAATGTATCTGAAGACTACCTAAGTTGAAAAGTAGTTCCTCCCCCCCCCCCNACTAAAATATATTTTCAAAGTGATGGTGATCTTGAAAGATTCGTTTTCTGCTGCCTTTTCGAATAGCTACGATAATAAGAATTTATATAGCATCAACACTAAGATTTACCATTGAAATTCATCCACTTGGTGTAATGTATAATTTATATTTCAGTTGTTGAAAAATAATAGCATGTGATTTTTATTTGAAGACAAAATCCTTACAGTCATCTGCCAAAGTGCATGATCATTTTCAATTTATTTTCTCTCACGCAACATTTGGCAACATCGCCTATCAGTGTCAAGCGCATCTCTATGTGAAAGATGAAAGTCATTCCTGCGTTGTCCAGGAGACCGAGCAACAGAGAAGTTTGCGTAATTTATCTGAGGACATCTACTTTCTCAAGATTCTCCAGAAATATATGTCTCTTCACAATATAAAAGTTATGTCTTCCGAATTAGTGAAAATAATACATTTTTATTACATTCCATTGTTTTGTAATCACGTAAGCTTTATACTCTATTGGCATATTGCAATACAAACAATTCAAGCGAGAGTGTCGATTTACTTATTGGAACATATTTTGTGTGGTATATAGAACTAGCAACCCGCCTATTGCTTCGCACATGTGTTTTTGCTATGTCACACTTACTCTTCTTTATAATAGCAATTAACACCCTCTGTTAAATAACGCCCACCCTATAGAAAGATAGCTTTACTTTTTTGACTTGGAGTCACGGTTCACGCACATATAGAATACACTCATAGGAACTCTGGCGTGAATTCAAACTGCTCGTATCACCCTATTGCCAATGACGGAACACACCTCAAGGACCACAGTCACAGACGACGCTTTTGTAAACACTGTCCCATCCTAATAGTTATTTTTATACTTATTTTGCTGTTCTTCGTAAACTTTCATATTTGTGCGATAATGTATGTTACTATTCTTCATATTTCGTTGATAAGCTTATGCTTAACTTAGAATAAAAACGTTCGAAATGGACAATAACACCCGCTCGGGTATTAACTGTGAAATGACTGTTGGGCGCTATTAGCCTTCATGGGTAATATTGGCCTACGCGCGGGCGTTTTTGTCCACTTGATCCAACAAAAACGTGCAGCTCTCTGATACTAAGTCCCTCGTTTTGACCGATGTTGGTTGCACCGGGCTCTACAGAGTGGTGACAATGTATGCTGCAATCTTTGGCCAATGAGTGGAGACTAGGAATACCATAATGGCGGTGACCTGGTAACAATGTAATTTGGGACTAGATACCATACGATATTTTACTGCCAATTCAGCCGTTCTTCAAATTTCTTCATACAAACAATTTGGTTGTTTTCTAACAATTGTTTCTGCCACATTTCTTTAATAAAATTGAGACGTAAAATGACTCTACGTTTCGATGCGTTCAGTTATGCGTTTCATTTTTATTAGAAAAATTTTGGAGGAAGAAAATCAAAAAAAAAGCGGTATATTTTTTTCAAAATCTGTTTTACAAATTATCAACTTCTTTATATATTAATATTTTCTCAGCCAAGAAATGATTGAAAGGTTAATGAGGAATATACCTCATACTACGAACATATTTTGAGTGGAGTATTTAATTTACAAAATTTCAGTAAAGTTTGTAAATACAGTGTAAATTTAATGTACAAAGAATAGGCATATTAATGTGGATACTGAATAGTGTTAATTCACTTTTTCTAATAAAATAAGAAGATGGTATATGGTTAATAACTACTCGTACGCGAAGAATTCAGTTTTTTGAGATTTAGTTCAGTGCTTGCAACTCGTATACATCAATTTGAATCAATCTTGGTTGCGGTAGAGTGAAAAAAGAAATCAAACATTTTGAGTGTACCTCGGTTTTGGTAGATGGCGAAAATGAGTATAAAATTTTTGCAATTATTTAGAACCTTAATTGATCTAAATAAAAAATTAATTAATTATGACATGTTCAAAAATGTTGCAGTTTGATTGAAGAAGCATTTATTATTTAACTTCAAGAGTTACAAACTTAATCATTATCAATTAAAATTTGGACTGAATACATTTTCAATTAGACAAGAACAAGAGTATGATTAGCAAGTGGACTTTTGCAACAGAGTATGAATGTGTATGCTCAATTTAAATGAATAACAAATAATGGGTGTAAATAATTGAAGTAGGACAGACTAATTCTTGAATTATTTTTATTTATTTATTTCACAAGGGATTGTATATTACTTACTTTCTACTCAAGTATAAGCTGATTGTTGCGATACGAACAATTATTATGAGGAATATTATAGAAATACTACGAAAGAACATCAGCAAGTTTGTCCTCTTTTTGTAATTGTGCTTTAAGTTTTACATGGACTAACCTTTTTACAAGTTACATCATGCAATAAGAACCATTTCGACAAAAGAATACAAAAGGATGGATTATGTTGAAGAGTTTTATCCAGTGATTGATAAGTAACAATCCTATTTAAAAAGGATGTCATATATTAGGTGATTTTGCTAAGTGTTATTCTTATAAAGAATATTACCACTTAGCAAAACAAGTTTACAAGAAGTACTGACAGTTAACAAGAATTAATACCACGAAGCGATAGAAAGATACTGGGGTAGCATACTAAAGGAAGTAATGTTTTACAACTTAACGTTCATGATTATCATAATTATGTAGTAACAAAAAATAAATAATTATAGTTGGATATCGTTGAGGCGAAACTAGTATTCACTTCTGAGAATAAATGACATATGTATCGTCTACTAATACAATATTTATTCAGAGGAATGTAATTTCGCCAGCTTAGCTTGCATCTTCAGTCTGACAATGCCAAGTAATTAATACAGGCTTTTGGAGGTATAAAAATGTATTTTTTCTTTGCACACTATGCTGTTATTTTTTATAAATTAAAATTCGAGAACTAAGAAAATTGTTCTGAGTGATTACAACAGAAGTTGTAAGTTAATATTCCTGTGTTGAGAAGTTCTATTTTTTATGATGAATTTTGATCTGTTAAATTCCTTTTGTGATAGAAAAAATTATGTGACACTTTCATGTTTTATTAGGTATATAATTCTTGGGAATATATTATTGCGTCCAATTTGTAATTTATTTATTTATTTATTAAACTATTTAATTATTTAACAGATGGTAATAAACACAGTATATTTAATAACACCGAAGATAAGATTTTGAAAAGGTGTCAGTGGAAACTATAAGTAGTTACACCTCACTAGTATTTTTAAACTAATAAAATTATGTGAAAACTTTCTGTTTAATTTTGTTTTCCATTTGAGTAGTATTTACAGAGAAAATGGTAGTTAAAGTTAGGTGGGTGTTAATTGCTCACAGTACCGTAATTAAGAATAAGACAAAATATAAATCAAAAATTTTTTTTTCAGATTGTTTCTTTCGTCACCACATTGGAGCGATGGCGGGGCGAATATACTTATTCAGGAATAAACTCGTAAAATCTAAAGTACATACCAAATGATAATGATTACACTTCCGATCTTTAGGTCTCTATCTATTCTATTCCTCTATATCCTAACGAGCGTAAATTCAAAAAAGTATAACTCACTAAATGTGTTAACGTAGTTTTGTTGTGCATCTAGGAACTTTTTTTAACGCTGCTCTTTTTACGTCTAAGCTTTTTATAATTTCTATTAAATTATTTATTATAATTGTTAAAAGTGAAATACTGATTCCAAACATTATGAAAAGATAAAAGTCGTCCGATTATCTTTTGCAAAAATCCATTGAAAATATAGAAAACGTTCTTAACGTAAGCATTTCTATTCCAAAATCATTCAAATAATCAATTAGTAGATAATATACTTATTTTTATGACGTTGTAACACCCGCCAATACTGAAACTTTTTTTTGAAAATAATTAAATGTTTGCTTTACCACAACACGCCGTGTACTGCACCGTCAGTCGAATGCTTTTTTTTCTGCCTCGTCCTCACTAGGCAACAAACGGCAGTAGAGGTGACTGCGGCGCTAGTTAACTAACATATAAAATCTAAACTATTTGTCCAAACATTACAATTGAAAACAGTTTTTATCTTTCTTAGATTTACAGTAGAAAGGAACCATGTAATTTGAAGAGCTTTTATTTTATCTATTTGATATACTTTTATTATTTTTACTACACATGTCTGTTTTAATATTCTATTTATGATAATTTAGTGGATAGATATCTGCTACCGAGAACATTTTTGTAGACCTGTTTGAGAGGAACATACTTGTAAAATCTAAGTACTTGTAAAATGCCATTCCAGAAAACATAGAAATTAAAATAGAATCATGTTAATGGATGAGTGGTTCTCGAGTGATAATGAACACACATACAACATGGAGAGAGGGTTTGTGCACCCCGCGACTGTTACTAAGAGTTATGTAAAGTAATTTTAAATAACTAATCCTCCCTCTGAGTCTAACAACCGCAGTTGTAATACTCGGTACTGCAATCTGGATCCTATCTAGACGCGGTTCCTCCGATCTCGGTAAAATTCACGACGTGTCTAGTGAGTAAACTCACACAAAAACTGAGCCTTACTGGCACTCGTCATTCGTGGTCCTTAGCTGGCCGAAACGATACCGACCGTTAGATTAAAGAAAAGAAAAGTTGGAGAGAAATTTGAATTTGAATTTTGAAGTATTTACAAGAATTTACTGTTGTCTATTATAACCGTCATGGTAAGAGGCTTCTAGGGACTAGATGAGACCTAATCCACGTATTATTACATCTATGGATTGGGTATCTTTGAGGTAGTTTCCAAAATCATAACTTTAAAACATTCATTGAATTTTAATTATGCAATGGTGGGGGATGGGACAGGTAGGTGATATATACTTATATATAAATACACACACATAAAGTAGCTTTAATGAATCCAAGATTCCGTGGCAGCGTATCCCAACAGTGCCCGTCTACATTGTTCGCGCTGTAGAGTATAGAGACCTAGGCGTTCTCTCCACTTCCCTATCTCCGTAACTGTTCGCGTACTAGAGTCGATTTGCGACACGTAGCCTGGTCTAGTGAGAGCTGCGCACCAGTATCGCGCAACACGCGATCGCGCCATGTCACCCAGACGAACACGACGTCTGCCGACGATAACAGGAGCGCCGGTGCGCGTCGAGCGCCTAAGAGCACCATGGCGCCAATTTCAGAGCATGAAAACCTCACAACACTGGGCGGGACTGGCGATTGCAGAAGTGTCGCTTTCTCTCAATAAGTTACTACGGTGGTGAAATTTAATGTTCAATATTGAGCGTCGTGGATTAAAACTAAGGAAACATTGATTTGGAATTTGGAAAACCGTTCGTCAACACGCCCTGATTCACGACATATCCCAATGAGTGTCGTTTAATCATTGATTTGCAAATTAATTTCATAGTCCATTGAAGAAAGAACTGAGTGGTTTTGTTTTTCATACAGACTGATAATTTCCATCACCTCAGTATCATTTACTTATACCGCTTTTTATATATTTCACAATTTATTTTGTTTGACAATTGTAAATTATTGTTAGTTTCTAAAAATAAAACCATTGTGTTGTTTCTTCGTCTTGTTATTCCTTTAAGTGATTTTTGATTGTTTCAAATGTTTATTTTTCTGTTGTGATTTATTGTGATATAATTGATGCCATAACGTCTCGACTGATATGATTATTTGAAAATCATATAATGCGCAGTAGTCTTCATTTGCTACGTCTACAGAATAATGAAGTCGATGTACCTTAATCATTAAAAAAAGTAACAAAACATCTTTTCAAAACGATATTAAAAGATCGCTTTGCGACCTGAGGTTTGCTTTTAGAAAATGTAAGATAATACCATCTTGTGTTGCGGGAGCTAACGATTTGTCTAAGCAAGTTCTCACCTTGCTAAAGGGATTCGATGTGGGTAGGTGGGAGTTTTCGAAGCCTTGGACGCGAGACGCCGAGTTCCGGAGAGGCTGCAGGTGACCCAAGGGTGAAAGGTTAGCGCCTCCATTAGCTTGCTGTGAAATATGGAAAGCTTTGCGCAATCTAGTACTGTGAACCCACCGCGTGCCATATTTTACGCTTTCAAAGCAGTATAGTCAGCTTCGTCGTTTAAGCTATTTTCACTTTCATGAGAGCTGCTGCGCTAATGTCGATTCCATCCTGCGTATGATTTCAGAATATAAAATATTGGAGAGCTTACATCAATGGTGATCTCAACAATTGATAATCTTACATCACGTAAACTGAATTCGTTTCTTTTTCTCGGGACATTTTTATTGTGTGGTATTTTCAATTATATATCTTTAAATTTTTGAAATAGAAATTTAAAATTAATAGAAAAGTTTAGAAATTTAAGTCAGTAATTCCAGCACATTGCATTGCGCATGATTGATATTAGTATAAAGATTGGCGTTTAATGTTCTGAATTAAGATATTCAATTCAGTCAATCAGTAAGTATATTTCAATCTTCAAAATTGAAGTACTGTACCGTAACAACCAGGGAGAGTTGGAGAAACTACTTGGAGAGAAGTTTTCGTAAAACTTGTCAGAGAGTTCCGTACGCGTTCAAAAGAAATCGTTTAGAGCCGAAAAGACCAAACAGCCACAGATTTTTCTTGTCATTGTTATTGGACAACTCATTACAGATTGAGAATAAATCAAAATTATTACTATATAAACAAGGCTATCTTCAAGATGTACTAGAAGAACCACCATCAAACAAGATCCGAAGAGAATGGGAAGGATTGTTAAGAAACCGAGGGTTTGCCAATAACCAAGTTAATGATGAACATGTACGAAATAGTTAAGAGATAAATGTGATCCATAGTAGACAATTTTAGAGAAGTATAATATGTGTATTTACCGAAACTGTATTATTGCCAGAATTGGAAAGGATGGTCAGCGATCCTAAAATAGCACTTTTGTATCGATCAATATGCTTAATACAGACACTGAGAATATTGCTAGGTGAATGGGTGCCTAAATGAATACCTAGAATCAAAGAATATACCCAGAGCCAGACAAGATAGGTTTCTTAAGAACAATAAGACTCAGGATGTTTTGTGCTACCAGATTTTGTGGAATTAATGACGAAATATGTTGCTTGTGCATTATGATTGAAGGAGCATCGTCTAATGCTAATTAGAATATATTAGTGTGAAGGGTGCGAATATAGTAATGTCTGTTAAATCCATTTTAATCTTT
Source organism: Laupala kohalensis (assembly GCA_002313205.1). Classification (NCBI taxonomy): domain Eukaryota; kingdom Metazoa; phylum Arthropoda; class Insecta; order Orthoptera; family Trigonidiidae; genus Laupala; species Laupala kohalensis. The sequence goes on from NNCF01126268.1 coordinate 709,190, forward strand.
AGATGAATGGGAGATGTACTAAGATATAGTTAGACGAAGAAAACTAAGGAAGGATGCCCACAAGGGGACAGTTGAGGACCGACACTTTGGAATATTTTAATGAACAAATTATTACTACACCTGAATGGGGAGAATATACCACTTATCGCATGAACAGACGATTTTTTTTTATGTTATCGAAAGTGTAAGAGAAAAGTCCAACAATACATGAATATAATAAATATTGTCAATGTTTGGGTCTCGCATTTCAATGGAAACAACGCTAGCGATGTGGTTTGACCTGCCGTAGATCAAGATAATGGTTCTTGTTCATAATAAAACTTGTTCAACACAAAATGAAAACTGTACGAAAGCATCGATATCTGAACGTAATGCTAAATTTTTTTTTGAACACTCAAATTGTACTATTGAATGTATTAAGAAATTGAAAATAATATATGCATACAAAATTCTACATAGAAGATAAATAATTAAAACTACTGTTTAAATAAGTGATTTTGTGTTATGTGGCTTCTGTGTGGAGTCACAGGATGGTACACGGCAGGGGTCGGCAACCTTTTTTGGCCGCGGGTCAAAATCAACCAAAATGTGAGTATTAAAGAGACGTTTGGGTCAGAGATATTTTCATATTAAAACAGTCTTTTAGTAAATAATAAGATATATTTTATTTTCGGAACTAAAGTGGGTCACTTGAAATTATCAAATGGGTCACCCGGCGACCCTCGGGTCATAGATTGCCGACCCCTGGTATACGGTCATCATGGAAGGAAAGTAACGCGTACAATGACTATGGCTTACGCAGTTGAGTGATCGTAACAAAAGTTTTTCCGGAGAGGTTCTTTACAAGAGTTGGTCGAATATATGCATATCGACTTATAAGTTAACAGTAGGAAAAATCTCTATAAAATAGGAATATAAATAATTAAAGAATGAAGTGTGATATCTGTAATCAAGAAAATGCTATCCAGTATGCTGTAAAATATTTATACATTCAATTGTATGAATAAAGAGACATTAATTGAAAATTAAATTAAATATAATATGTTGCCGAAATTAGATCTTTACGAGATATAATAAAAAAATTATAGTGTATACTCGTACGCTTGACTAGGAATAGAAGTGTTGTTCATAGACGTAACTCAAAGGAGTAAGAAATTATCAAAGAGAACAGATGTGAGAACAGAAAATTTTGAAAAAGTGTAAATGAAATAAGTCTTGGAAGTTATTTAAAGGGTGATCGTAGACAAATGCTTACGATTTACAGATATGACATGAATGGATAAATTAAATCAAACATGCCTTACGTGTAAAATGACACACTAATTTTGTTCCTTAAAGACACTAGCAACATCATCTCAGCATGATTCCACATAATTAATCATTCATGTAGTAAATAATAGTACATGATTAACAGTACATTCATTATTTTTAATTAATGTGTGGACTTTACATAACATTTGACATTCTAATGTACATTATTTTTACATTCTATGTAATGTCGCAGAAGAGTCGAGAAATCTCGCAAAATAAACTTCATTGAACTCATATGAATTCAATTATAAAGTTTCAGGAGACCCTATTATCATAAAATTGCAATGTTATCACACTTTTTCTTTTGTGTGACAAATTAATTTGCGAAATAAAACCTGAAATAAAAATTCTTGTTTTATGAGGAACAAATCTTCAGGACACGTTATTCCTTTTTTATGTTTTGCATTTTCATTTGTATTTAGTGACTAAAAATCTATTTTTTGACCAACTTCATTATTGGAATTTATATCCTCGTTAGATTCGTGGTGTCTCAAATACCCATTGCTTTTATCAATGCATCAACAATGTCACGCAGATATGATACCTTACCTAGAGACCTAACACGCAGTGACGAATTCTGTAACTCATTTAAAAATTTTCTCGAAGTATATTGAATTAAAGTAGATATACTTATTGTTTACACTCACTCCCGTGCCGTTACCAAATTTTCATCTAAGAAATAATAAAGTCGGGTGTTTTTTTTCCTGGAATCGGTTTTTAGATATGAGTAGAAGCACCTATATTAGTTAAACATGATATAAAATGCCTATATAATTTGCCCAGAACATTCCAGGTAAATATCTCAATTTTGTACGTCTATTTACTGCCACACCCGATACATTTGTTCGAATAATTGAATTGATAAACACATACTGAGTGAAAATTTATTGTATGTGAAATCAGTATTTTCCTTTTAAGATTGTTAAAATTTTAAAGCATGTAAACTTTACATTACTGAAATATGATTACAATCTACTATTGAAAAATAGTCCATCTGTCTCGCGACCAGTGATAATACAATGATTGTACATTGGTAATATAATAAGAAGTCTTTCGTTCGAAATTAATACTCTTATTCGCAACATGAAGTCATTCTATAATTTTGCCACGCCTGATAATAATGAACCAACATTAGAGAAGCAAAAGGAACTTAGAAGACCTTAGAGAAAGCGTTACACGGAAATGAGAAGTATAGACGTTCGGTCGGGGGCCACGTTATTAATTGGGAATTTCATGCACGTGCGCTTGTCTTCGCGGTCAAGATACCATCCTCTGCACCGAATGAAACCTACGTTAAGCTAGCAAAGCAATTGTAGCAGAATTCAATATTTTTATCATAATCAATTAGTGCATAATTAGTGCTTATTAAGTGCACAAGAAAAAAATTAGTGCATTGTTCTTTTAATTGTTGTTACATTTTTTGCTGACTTAATATTAAGCCAGCAAAGCATCTCATTAACATAAAAGTATTCCATTATATTTAAAAGCAATCTATAGAAACTTTTAGTGCTTGACTTGTACTACACAAAAATATACATCTGAACTACATTGGAAAAAAATGTTATAAACAATATATAAAAAAATGTATTAAAAAATTGAACTCCCAGTAATAAAAATATTTTTTGGTTTGTTGCTAATAATTTGTTTATAACAATTGTGTATTTTTGGTAGTTGAGGTCAAGCACTAAAAATTTTGCGTATTTTGAAAGCAGTATGAAGGAATTATGTTTTTTTTTCTGGTGCACTGTTAGCTTAAATGGTAGACGGAAATTGATTATTAACTCTTTTTAAATTATTGCACTAAAAAAAATTAGTGCACTAAATATGTAGGTAAAGTGCACTATTGGGAAATATGTAAATGTAATTGTATGTGCTTTTTTAAAGTGAAGGATATGGAGTTCAATTTTTTTATTTTTTTGTATTTTTTGTATTTTGTTTACAACATTTTTTTTCAATCTAGTTCAGATGTGTATTTTTGTGTAGCACTAGTCAAGAACTAAAAGTTTCTATAGATTGCTTTCAATTATAATGGAATATTTTTATGTCAATGAGATGCTCTGCTTGCTTAATATTAAGTCAGTAAAAATGTTATAACAATTAAAAGAACAATGCACTACATATTTTTTCTTGTGCATGTAATAAGCACTAAATATGCACTAATTGGTTATAATAAAAGTATTGAATTCTGCTACAATTGCTTTGTTAGTTTAATGTAGGTCCGAATGAATCGTGATAGAAAGACTAATTTACACTTTTCAACGTATACTTTGAAAGAAATGTAGATACTCTGCAAACATTATTCACATTTTGTTGCATCTTGTTAATAATATATTAATTATTGTGCATTTTATATAAATAAATGCTTGAAGTTATAGATTATTTCTATTTAATTTTTTTTCTTGAAGATTGTATCTCGACCATATTGTTGAGTATTGTAGTGAAAAAATAATTCATTAATGACTTCCTTGAAATGCACCATTCAAAAAGAAATTTATTAATAGTGAAAGGAACTTGTTTTTCGTGAACAATAAATCTTCAATGAAAATTTCAAAATAAAGGTATGTGGCATCTGTGTGTACAATAGTATTAAACGCATCAAGAGCTGAACAATGTCTAATCAAGAGTTGACTTGAATCGGAGAAGCTGGAATACAATTTCGAAATATTTCCGCATTATAAGTTCATAATTGGCTTTTAAATCGGAATACCCAATATGTTTTGGTGATATAAATGTTGAGCGTCATTTTAAGTGTTAAATACGTTTCGTACAAAAAGAGTAAAATACTTGTAAATAAATATGACAAGTATTTTACTTCGTTTTATAAACAAACTTTATCACTCCTATCACATTATTAATACGTTGGGATTAACTTTACTCTCAGACTCAATTAGTATGATGGCCAATGTATGGATGATGATCGATGGAGATGGGAAAAATGAATTCTTCGTTTCTTTCTGACTCCTTCATTCTTTTATTTTTCTGTTTATTTTGGGAATGTATTATGGTAAGTTAATCAGTAAAAGTAAATGAATTATACGGAGCGTAAAAGTAGGTATACTATCACCACCAAAATCCACCGTTTTACCACTATTGCCCTTTAAAGTATACAGGTAATTTTAGAAAACAGTCATGTAATAGCTTTATAGACCAATAAGTAAACTGTAACTAATTTTCAAAACTTGAAATGAAATTAGGAATTTATGTCATTGCCAAGTTTCAGGTTTCATTTTCAGTTATTAGTGTTCAAATATGGATTTCTCCCAAGAAAGTTATCGACTCGGAAAGTAAGGCTTTATTGCGATTTTGAAGTCAGTATTCAATTCTTTTATAAAAGTAAATGCATCTACCGAACATAATATGTGCAACACCAAATTTAGTGGGATGAAGAATGTATTGTACATAGCCTTGAACTATAGTAAAACAAGAGTTACAGTGATTAATTTCATATGACGGACTCCTCGATTTCGTATGTGCAAAAGAGATTTCTGAAAAGGGAGATATCACTTCTCAGAGTGATGTTTGACGAGAAAAGTACAGTTATTTGATTATATGACTAAGTAATTAAAAAAGAAACGTGAAAGAAGGTTCTTCGTTAAACCCGCTCAGAGCTCCTGGTATTGCTCTGGATTTCGTGCAGTCTAATCGTGGACTGAGCGAGGAATGTTAACTAAATGCGGAGGCACTTCTCTGAAAGCGGTATTAAAAACAATCAAGAGCTTCGCAATTAATGCCGAATGCTACGGACGTAAATTGGCCGTCGGCTCCCACGCTCCAGAGACGCGTGCGTGCGGCTATAGCGGCGGCGGTGGCGACTAGGGGCCATAGCGTCGAACAACGAAGGTGTTATTTGAAGCTATTGGGGTGCACCATGACTGCGATATAAGTGACAGGGGTGGAATTAGGATTGTAGAGGGGAATATGGATTTATTTTGAAGGGAAGATAAATAAAAATATTGTAATTGACTTCAAAGAATTAAGTTAGACCAGTTCCACAGAAAGTGAAAAGAAAAGACATGTAAGAAATCAAGTATGGGAATTCTAAGATTCGGATTTCGAGATGACGTAGTTCAATGACTACGCTGCAAAATCTAAGCACTAAATTATGGGTAAATAAAGATGTCATTGTGGAGATAAGAGTATTATGACGGTGATACATTATTGAATCATTGGAAAATAAATGTTTTTATGGAATGATGATAAGCGATGTTTAGTTCGTGGTACAAAAATTGTGTTTCAGGAAGATAAAAATGGGAAAGTGGAACACATATGGTAGTGTGTGCGGTGAAGGTAAAATTAATGTAGAAATATATACTAATAAAAATGTTTTCTACCCAATGTTCATGGTATGGATATCGAAAAAAAGTAAACGTTGAAATTATTTGAAATTTCAAAAAAATCTTTGTAAGGATTATTGCTAGTAAAATATAGTGTACGGTTAATATTGATGAAATACAAGAGCAGTAAAACAAATAAAAATTTCTGCTAAGCAGTAGATATGAATCTTCACTTTCATGTCTGTTAAATGTTAAGCTTACTAATATGTCCGCTGGAGTTCAATTTCGGTACCTGAGGCGGATAATCCACTGAACGTTTAATCTGCGTCATAGAATTGTAGAAGAAATTTTTTTATAAAAGCTATTAAGAACATTATTTTCAAGTACATAACCTAAAAGTGAAATGATACCCGAAGAAATTGGAGCAAAGCGCATTTTTTTAAGCATTCTGTGTAAAGTGTATTTTCCTTCTTAGTATTCTTTCTTACATAATACGATACTGAGAACTATAAGCATTTTTGTAGGTATTCTTCATTTTCTTGATTTTTGAAATAAACAAACGTTGAAATTTAATAATGCGAATGTAGAGGTATATGGAAACTAACATATGAATTTAGAATATTATGTAAGAATCCCGGGCAACGCTGGGATAAATGAGCTGAAAAGAAATCCAGACCTCTTGACGGGTGTCTTAATACCCTGTAGAGTACAATATTAATTCACAGTACCAATTTTTCTGTGAATTCTGATGTATGTTTTGTATGTTAGTTTAAAAATGGAAATAAATCTTTTCTTCAGTTTTATTTGTGAGTTATTTTAAAATTTCGATTGTATAGTAATGATTTTTTAAAAGTTTCTTTTCAAATGCCTAGAAATGCCTGTGTAGATCTGCTAGTAATTGTATCTGATGTAATTGGGATGTAGAAATATATGAGAATAAAAAAATTATTCAAGTAAACTATTCGAAATTAACTTCGAAAGTGGGAGATATATTAAGAAAAATGATTTAACCCAATATAAATAGTTAATCACCAAACCACAAGTGTGATGGACAAAATGAGACAAAAAGGACACAAATTTTGAAGAAGATATTGAGGAGAAGGGTTGAAATAAGCTGAATGTGCATGTGCGTTGGATTTGAGATTAATGTGTAGGGCAGCGAACGTCATTGTATATTGGCGAACAACACTACTTAGTAATATTAGTTGATGAAACAATCATGTGCGGTAGCTGGGAGAGAACATGCGATCAAACGATTCGATCTATGACATTACTAACGCACAACTCTTCGAGTTGGTAACATTATAGCTCGAGTTTTCGCGACTTAATAAGAAATGTGAAATTAAGAGTTCTAGGGAGTGATTTTCTGGGCTATGTGTTTAGAAGGAAATCTTATTTTGCGTGCAAAACGTGAGTTGTAATTAGTGAGGTTAACACATGTCATGGACGGCATTTCAAAATACTTGTTTGTGAGTAAAATTTTGGATACGTTTAATCCTATTTCTGTGGTTCTTGGAATAGAAGAAACTTGAAGGAATATACCACCCAATTAGTTCATTTTAGGTCGAGGTAATAATTTCGAGGCAGAAATTGTGTTTACAGACAATCATAGATCCTGCAAGTTTGGAATTGACAAGAATAAAGAGAAATAGTTTAATATTTTCAAATTGTATTTGGGCGCTAACATGAGAGTGTTAAAAAAGAAATTAAGTTACTTTATGCAAGTATAACGAACACATACAGGCAGGACATACGCTTCTCTCTTTTATTGGATCAAGAGATCGCGTTTTGCATTACAAGTGAAGAAATGTTACTAATTTGTTTGAAATACGCGTCTAAATTAACACGCATGTTCATTTTCGTGTATTGCATTGGGGTATTTGTGGCAATATATACAGGTAAAAACTATTATAAGTTTACACTAGAGCGAACTTAATGAAATAAGTTTCATATTATCGTTATTGCGGTAATATGTGTAGCCGCAGTGTTAAAGAAATTCAAGATATAATACAAATTGATTCATGCTAAATTTATAGAACCGGTTTAAGGAACTAAAAATTATTATCGGACACTTAGAGTTGTACAACAAGAATCCTAAATGGACAAATAAAAATTTAAACCTATTATTAATAATAGTTCGTGTTTCACACTTACTATGACTCTGATTCACATTCCAATCAAATTTAGTTAACTGTACAGCTTAAAGAAGAGGCGTATTAGCATAATTTTTCATCCGTGCAATAAAGAAGTTCTATTTCCATGAGCCTTTGGGCGATAACCGGAAAATAAGTTGTTAATCATTCTGATTAACTAATTTAATTGTAAACTGTGAGTAAATCTTATCCTAATTTGATTGTTTAGCCTTCCTCGATTTACAAAGGGTCGCTACACGAAGGATGATTTAAGCCTCACTTCAATCAAGAGAGAAAAAATGTTTATAAAAATCTTGTTTATGCACGGAATGTGCTGTATTTTCTCTGCTTCACCCAAAAAAATTTATCACAGAATAAAATATTTCAGAGATATTAATTGTTAAGTAATTGGAGATACTTAGATCATAAAAATATCATCAAAATAACTTACAGTAAATTGTTGTAAAAAGTGTCAATTTTAGATCCCAAGACTTTTATTCTTGAACCTTTTAAACAACAAGCGTTTCGGAATGCAGAGTGGAACCTCAGTCCCAGGGTATGGTAGGCGGGATTTGGGGGATAGACAGGATTGGCCCTACTCTAATCGCCAACCGAACCTGCGTTTGGTTTTTTTCGTCGAAGATAGCCGATCTAGCTCGGGAGCCTCCAAGGTACCCTCTCATATACGCTCATCTCTGTACGCGCGTAAATTATATAGACTCGAGTGAGAGAGGTTGAATCTTCTGCAACACTGAATTATGTAACACAAAGTACATATTTTCAAAAAACCCTTGTATATTGCCGTTACATCGCAGGGGTTTTCAATTTGACAGCGACACTTCTTCCCTGTCCAGGTAATAGAACGAGCAACGCTTGCAATATTTTGGATACAGTTTGTACGTTACGGATTTAGTATGTAAACCAAACAGTCTCCGACATAATCGGCGATTCTCCATCCCGAATTCTTCCCCCCTTCCCTCAAAAATTGGGTATTCCTATTTTGTCATAAATATGATGAATCTGCAATAGGTATTATACAAATGAAAAGAGTTGTTGCGAATTAGAGCGAATTTCGGTCCAATTTTACAGTAAAATGACTCAATCAGTAGGCTTCCAAATATTCAAAATTTTCAGTACCGTATAACGAATAAGTAAAAATTTGTTTAAAATAATTTATTTGTGGTACGTAATGACCAAAATTAGATTGCATCCACCTCACCATGGGAGGATAGGGTTCTTCCCTACTACTATATCATGCTTAGACGGTCGCTGGATTGCCGAAGACACAACACAAAGAAGAAAGAAAATAGACAAAATGTGAAATTACGAGATTATCTATCTGTATTGACTATGTTTTATACATAAAATAAATAGGAAAAATTGACATGAGCAAATAATTTTTGATATTCAATTTTTAAACTCATTTCTCATAAACCCTATCCCAGATGAACCTGAGTGAGACCAAAAGTTCACTAGCCGCACTGCAAATGCAGTAATGTTTTAGATGATTAAATTCTAAAGTTTCTTTCACGATGGTGCTTACTTGTACTACCAGCACGTGCCACTGATCTTAGGACTCTCTTTTGGTTTTAAGAGACGAATGAAAATTTAATCAGGTTTGTAATAAAAATTACTCTTATTTACATTCATTTATATCCAAAAATATTTTAACACAAATGAGAAACTGAGAAATTCTCGTTACAATAATTCGTCGCGAAAGTTTCATATTTGTCACGGGAGCATCAAGCGAAGAGAGGCATGTCGGTACATATGGACACGACGACGCCTTATGCAAGAATCCTATTCGAATTCGCTAGTGCGAAAATGAGATTTACACGATCTCACAATTCATGAGATTCTCACAATTCAAGAGATACCAGATTAGTCTCATCCCAGGTATAACTGTTGTACTGTAGCACCAACATTGTGATATGAAATGAGCCTAGAAAAATAACTTTCTTATGGCAATGTTTGGAACAGATCAATTTAAATCCCTAATTTATAAGTTTTTCAAATATTTATTGAAATTAATGATGTTAACTTATTTAAGGAGTAACTATTTATTAAAGAGTATTGTATTTTTTTAAGTTGAAAGACGTGTCCTTCAATGTTATACAAATGTTGATTAAGATGGTTGTTACGAAGTTTTGATAATGATAATTTTCAATAGATTACAGGAAATTCTAAATTACTATGAATTATTTTATTCCAGGCAACTGATTTAACCCATAAAAATGTTGTAATACACACGCCTCTATCTATGCTTGTACGTCTGTCAGCGCTATTAAATTAATTTCATTTGTGTATATATATATATATATATATCTGACTCAAAAATGTTTTGTGAATTTATTGTAACTTACAACACTTCTTTTAATAGGTTTCTGTTTTACGTTGTAAAAAGTCGCCAATTCTTACTCGTCAATGTTTCGGTCTTCTTTAGGACTGGTAATTATTTTCGACTCTTCCTGTCACCCTTCCTATTGGTAACTAGATTTCCTTTTCTATATTTATCAATTCTGACAACTCTGTCTACAATGATATTACAGTGTGTTTTTGCATTACAATAATTGCCGGTAAAATCATACTTAGAACTAAGAAATTAATTTCTTTGACATAAATTTTGTGGGAAGACATTGCTGAGATAATATTAACATTTACGAAAAAAAGCTGAGAACTAATATAACTATTGGCGTAAATTAGAATAATAGTAAGTCATAAATTTACATCATTGTAGTTGAGTCATAATCATAACGAAATGTCGAAGAAAATGACCAATCCTGAAGAAGCTCGAATCGATGGTGTGTTTGAATTGGCGACTTTTCTTCAACTCAAAACAGAACATCCAACCCTGTTAAAATACTCATATGTTGAGTCATATAATCAATAGTGAATTTTTTAAATTATTTGCCCAATTTGACTTGATTGCGAGTTTGGGAGTAACATTACATCGATTCATTACAGTTTGTACATGTTCATTCAATTTTCTTACTCGTTCTTTTCGTGGTTAGTAAATTCACAGTCACTACTTATAAAAATTGAATAGAAAGTCGCGCTATTTTCCCTCGTCGATTTGAGACACTTTGGTTTGCGTGGCGTAATATGAGGTTGCTCCAGATGAGACGCGCACCAGCCGCAGGCGGCTCCTAATCGCCGGTAGGCAGCACTCGGTTCTCGCCGCGTCTTCCCTTGTTAGTTGCGTCGTTATGAACATGCTTTGCTCTGAAGGTCTCTAAGAGTCGTTTGCTATATTAGAAACAGTCGCCGCGGGTAAATGACAGAAAATTCTACACTTGCTGAGTCACCTTGCTGCAATTGAAGTAAGTCGTCCTGAACTCGTGTTTGGTCGACCGTACAACTTTAACTACTATTTTGTGAACATTCATTTGTGGCGCTTGTTCGTTTGACTGGTGAGTGTTGTATGTCAATGACTTTTTCCATTTTAATATTCTGGATCACTTTTTATTTCGCAATAGGGACGAGTAGTAACCGTTACAATTTAGAAAAACATATATAGTAAAATATTTTAAAGGGCATTATTCATGATTTGTTGTCGAAGTTCCCTTTTTCACGAGCATTTAATTGAAACAATATGGCTTATGAGATCTTATTATTTTATACACTGATCTTTCTCCATTCACTAAATATTTTGTCAAAAACTAACTAACACCCTGTAAAACAAAGTTAGCTAAACAAATACGGCATTCCGAAAAGTTGATGGATAATTTGTGGCCATTGTGGTATTGGTAGAATATCTTTCTAACTTAAAGTGGATCCCAGAAAATCTAAAACTACTGACTTCAATCTCAAACTGATCGATTACATGAAAAACTCGAGCATCTGGAAATAGCTTCCCTGCTCTAAATTTGTTTCTCGGTCAATGTGAATTTGTTATAGAATGTACAATCTGTAGTTGATTTGTTGACCATGACTTCATTTGGTAAAAAAATAAATTTTAATCCTTTTTGGTTCGTGAGTTAATATTTTATTATATTTTGTGATTTTTATTTTTTGAAGAAGATTTTGAATGTTTTAAAATAATAATAAGATATTATAAAATAAATAATTGCAAATTTAACTATTTTAATGTATATAAATTCAAACAAATAAACATCAGCCTTTTGAAATCAGTTATTTGAAAGCTATATACACAAATGTATTCGCATCCACACTGAGTAGGACAATGCTGCGATACTGTTGTTATATTTTACTTTTAATTTGGTCGAGAGGTAGTTCGTTGTTTCTATAATATTTAAATTCTTTTTGTCTTTTGTTGTGAAAGTACAGAAGAATTTTAAAAAATCCTCAATTCAACGGCAGTAAAGTAAGAATATTATCAGAAAGAGCAAAAAATTAATACGAAGTAATATGCAATTGAAAATCCTTTTCTCTCTGAGACAATTTCGAATGTTACTTGACACTACTCTGGTTCTTGCAGCTGCATTTGCAACAATTTTTACCAAGCACAGGAAAAATATCGGGGATGCTATGACGTCACGGCGTAATCAGTATCGTTATATGACGTCATTTTATTACGTAGCAGTTTCTTCATCACAATCTTCTTTAAAAAATATTCACTAATATTAAATCCGCAAAAGTTCATTTTTCCATAAAAATTCTCATAGTATTTCAATAAAAGTATGGATATATATTTTGCTATATGCTATAAATTTATATTTATAAACATATTTTACAAAATATAATTAAAAATTAAAATATATATTAAATAATTATAAATAAATAATTTATAAAAATGTATTTATATACAAATGCTGTAATTTTTTGTTTATTATCAAAATATTTATAAACAAAAATTTTTAGAAACATTATTTTGAAGTGACAGTTGAGAGATCAGAGTATGTTTGTAAGGTTTTATTATGCACGAATATTTTGTAACAAAATTAATTTTCACATTCATGTGTTGAAAAATGTAAATAACATAATAAAGGTGAAAATTTTATGCTAACTAAAAAACCGTGTGCATGCTATTTGTTCTGAGAAAACGTTAAAGAAGGCACATACCATACAGTATTCGACAAGTGCAGTTTCATCGTCTGAGATAGAAATCATACTAAATTAGCTTGGGCATTCCGTCGTGAGTGATGAATTTGTTGGCTTTGTAGTATGTACTCTGCCTCGTATATGCGGTTCCCACAGCCTCACACACGGATAGATGTCACTGACATTTTCTCCTCCGTCCTTGTTCCGATTGATTAAAAAATGGATCATAACTTACAAAAACATTGGCAACCATTTTACTTCTACGTTTACACATTCCGTTTTTTCTTCATTTCACACATGTATTATTGATGCCATAATTTTGTTTTTATTTTTCATTTTACTGACGTGAATAGAACACAATTAAAAAAGATTCCATGATTTTCGTTTTTGAGATTTTTTAGAAAGTTCTTTTTGGAACTTGTGATATAGTAAAGAGGAAAATAAATAGAATCCTTTGGTTTTCTTGCTATTATTTCTATATTATTTTGCTAAAGCTTATTATTTCTTCCGATCTCACTAGAGTTCATTCTGTAAACAAAATGTCCACCTCGTATCCTTAGGAGGATCAGGCAAGCATTCGACCGGCACGGTACCCAGAGTGAGGTGCTTCAAATTCAAAAGATTTAATTATTGTCAAAAATAATATTACAACCAATATTGAAGCCTCAATATTAAATGGCTTGCTAACACAAAAACATGTGGGAAGCCCATGCGTGTTGCTAGTTAAAACTATCGGTGTGATAAAAGCATATTTTATTTTGTATTCTGAACAACGATTTATTGATAATAGGTAAGTTTATTGACTACGTACAGCGTTTCTGTCATCGGGAAAATAAAAATTTGTTTTAGTTTGATTCATTTATAAAAATAAAAAGTTTTTGCATTTTGCAGAAAATTTACAGGACAATTTTTACATTTAATAACTACAACTGCGGTAAAACGTAAACAGCAAATATATATCGGATTAAAATTGATATATTTAATAACAAAAAACTTAATGTAATGTCGAGAAAATTCCGGGGTGGAATGTCCAAGACCTGCCTCGGGACCTACCTTTTATTAAATGATTAATTTTTTAACCCCGGGTTATGAAAATGTTATTATAGATACGTTTTACAATTAAATTACCATTTAAATTTTAATGTATTAATTTACTCTCGGAGGATATACCATTTTATTGATTTTTATTGTTTTCAGAAAAATAAATTTAATTTGTAAAAGATATTAATTGTTTAATCTAATCTTCATTACAAATTTGATGTTAGACCATATATTTGTAACAAATTTGTGTCATTTCTCAAGAATTCATCGCGCACACTGACCATTTCTATTATTTAAAATGTTTCGCGAGATGCTTAGAATTACTTTTTTCTGTGATACAATATGTTCAATTTTGTGAACTGCGGCTTGTATTTGTTTTCAGATCCTATTGCACCCAAGCGATTCGCTCATATGTTAATCTTTCTTTTAATATTTCATTGAGTAGCTTCAACTTCATATCATTAAGTAGTTTCATTATGGTTCTACTTATGTCCGTCGAGATCCTGAATACAAATTTTCCCAGTCTATTGGTTTTCCGCCTGTGATGATCATATTAATTGTCATTTGCATTTGAAATTAAATCGTGTCCAAATGCACGAATGATGTAGCAATTACACGTGAAGTCATTGGCCCAACGTTCATATGTATTTTTCTTATTACTTATTCTACAGTTGAAATGACACTCTTGTGATATATGCTGGTAGCAGCGTAGTGGGCGCGACCGTGACTCGAACGCAGTCAAGATTGCAGATGGGAGTGTGTCGCGGGCGGAGCGACGCGGGGTTACAAAGGAGAGCGGGGACGCGTTCCTGGAGCCGCGTGCGCTCGCGACCTGTGCATACAAACCGTTAGCCTTCCGTGCCAAATTCCTTTCCCATAGTCATACACTTGACTGCGCATGGTCCGCTCAGACGTGTGTGTGCGGTATCCTCCCAAGGAAGCCGTGATTCATCCAGAGAATCCATTCAACGAATCAGACAATCATTCTTAGAAGCTCATTCTTAGCTGCTGAATGTTCAATGGACGGGTAGGGGAATCTTTTGATACATCTTTGGATATTAATTTACTCTCGACTGTTTTTATGATGTAGTGTATTTTAAACCTAGATGCTTCCATATCTCGTAAAGACGTAGGGTAAATTTGCGAATTAAATAATAATTCAATGATTTCAACTGGGCTAGGTTAAAACAATACTATATCTTGGCGTATGGGCAGTCGTGCACCAATGTTACAGGATGTTTGCATATCCTGCTCTCCGTATTTAATCTACGACAAATAAAGTTCAATTATACTCTGGAATCATTAATGTAATTATTTTTATCCTTAAAAATGTGGACGTGGTAGTCATTAATTTCTTGAATAATCATCTTCATTCTGTTATTACATTTATTGTGTCATACTTTAATAAATGTATAATAGATAATAAATTAGGTAGGTGTGGCGGCCCCCATGGGTCTACACCAATGTTATGTCCGTACTCCATATGTAAAAAAAAACATGTTTGTCTTGGTTTTTGGGTCGCCAATTCGCCAAACTAAGATACAATCTCTGAAATGATGTTTTTTTTGACAAGCCTTTAATAAAGATTTTTTTACGGAAAACCAAACTGTATCTCAACTTTAAGTAAAAAATGCTATTTATAAACAACATCCAATTTTTTTTAAATTTTCAAAGTTACGACGGCATTAAAATTAAAAAAACAAACTGAAAAAGGACCATTATTCGAGGAAAAAAGTGGTCGTTTTATATAGTTTTTAAATAAAAATTGCGACACATACAAAATTTAGAGAATTTTGTAAGTTTTGGATGGGCCAAAATCATTTAAATATCTTGTTTCATTCAACCAACAATCAATTTAATCATACACTCCTAAGATAAGAATAAAAAACTTCGGTAAATGTTATAATATTAATAGAGTAACGAAAAATTTGTATTTAATAAAACCCAAAAAAATATTTCAGAAGTACGTATTATTATCAACCTATATGTTAATTGGATAATATTGTTTATAAATCGTAAGTATTAAAATAACACTAAATTCGAGATTTAATATTTCAATAGAGAAGAGCCTAGAGAGTCTGTATAAAATATCCCATTCTACCCCAAGGAAAAACGGGGAAAACCCCGGGTCTGGATAGGGCTACAGAACTAATGCATACAACCATGCCAAGGTTGACTACATATAAAACTAAACCTATAAGAAAAACTAAACACAACACAAGCATGCAAGGAAATACTTATGAAATTGTGATGAGTTATTTTGAAAGCACTACAGCAATGGTAGGGTAAAGTACAAAACGAATTTAACTTTTATTAAAATCAATTAATTATATTACTTTGTAGAAGCACTGATGCAGTAGGTAGCTTTCTACCGCGGATTTGAAGAGATTCAGTTTAACAATATCTTTGATATTTTTGGAGAGAGAATTATATAGAATGATTCCAGAATGATATAGCTCGTTTTGGCAGAGTGATTGATACTGTAGGACGATGAATATTATTCCTATTGCGAGTATTGTGTTTTTGTGAACAAGACAGGTTCGTATAAAGCAAGGGTGGCACTTTAATAATAGGGTCTTAACAAACACGACCGTTTCATAAATATAAATGCAGGGAAGTGTTAAAATATTTAATTCCTTAAATAAAGGTTTACGAGAGTTTCGGGGATGTGATTTATCCGAACTCTTTTAAATTCGGAAAGTTTGGATGCTCTGACTGGAATTGCCCCAGAAGATGATGCCGTAACGTAAATGGGAATAAACGTTTGCAAAATATAAGCAATAGGAAATATGTGGACTTACTACGTTAACTAAGATTTTGAAAGTGTAACACAATTTGCTTAATTGGGAATTGAGTTTGTCTTGAACGTGACAATTCCAATTGAGATTGTCTTGAATATGGAGACCTTTTAACTTTGTAATAGTAACAGTTTTTAATTGTGTTCCGATTAATGAAAGAGAAACCTGGGGTAAAGATTTAGTTGTGCTATTGTGAAATGACACAGACACTGTTTTGTTAGTATTTACAATGAGAAGATTTGCTGGAACCAAGCCGAGACGTTAAACAAAACGTTTTGAGCGTTGGCGTGTTTACAAAGTAAATTGGTCTCATCAGCAAAAAGAACCATTTAGCAATCTAATGTAGAGGATGACATGTCGTTCACATGCAACAAAAAGAGCATAGAATTGAGAATTGAACCTTGGGAAACTACGCAAGTAAGTGGCTTTGTTTCTGAAAGACAATGATGTACTTCGTTTTTAGTATAAGATTATTTCGACCTGTTGATATCTATCTTTTAATTAGGAAGTAAGCTATTGATTTGCATGTTTTAGAAGAGGCAGTTAAGTCTTGTCGCAAAAATATCTTCATTCGTGAAGTTTTTTGATCAAATTCAGATAAAATTTATGTTACTGCGCATTATAATTCCATACTTTTATGTACATTATATAGCATATGTTGAAATGCAGATTGTTTACATTACGACCTTATTTTGAAAAATTAGTATTTTTGTGTCATATTTTTTATTCATTACACTCTTCACTTCGTCATTGAAGATATTTCTCCGTACATAAATAGTTTAGCACTGAAGAGTTAAGATTTATTATTTTAATACTTTAACACACCAATAGGGTCAGTAAGCCTTTGCTCGAATCATTTCATACAATATAATAAAATACAACTTACAGAACACAATGCCTTATTAGATTTTATCTGTATTTGATCAAGAAATTTCACGAATGAAGAGATTTATGCGACAAGACTTAACTGCCTCTTCTAAACCTGTACAATTGTGAGATACCTCCTTATTTTCCCGAGTTAAGTTAAATTATGTTTATTTGCACTCATATCCACCCCTTGTTTCAATTATTTGCTTGATCTCAACATCTTACACTCAGGTTCACAATGAATCATTTTCTCATGTTACACTACCTTTGTTTGAATGGCTCAGTTCCTTTCAGTCTACACACTTACACTGTCCAGCAACAGGACGAAATTTAAATTGGGATTTCCCTGAAATCTCTTGTAATGCTTTAACTGGAACCAGAAAATTACAAGCAACATTACATGTGCACATGACTGGTGCACTTACATATCTTACTTCTAGTTAGTTATACTAAAAACTTAAAAACTAAATATGTGTCTAGTGCTCATAATCTTTACATAGATAATTTTCAGAAAATTATATGATGAGCACTCTAATTGTACTTTTAAGCATTTTGAGCATTTACTTTTTGTGCTTACAAATTTCATATTTTTGGCATCTAAGGATGTTACTTTTCCTTGACCTGCTTTTTGAATTTACATAGTTGTAACTGTAGTTAAAAAGAAACTATTCGTAAGCAGTCTTATACTTAGCAGAATCTCTTCATAAAACTTATTTTTATTTATAATTGTCAACAATCTATTTTGTATGTTTTGAAAGAGTTTTATTGCAAGAAGTAATATATCTATTTTTCTGTTCTCTAATTTTGGTTGACATTCGTTAAGATCAGCTTCTATTCATATCTTGAACTTCGGGGTGTGTGCTTTTAAGTGGTGCCTGAATAAAGAAACGTTTGCTTGGCATGGAAATTAAATCGTTTGGTGTCTCCCGACTTATATATTCATCATTTATGCACATGCCATCACTATAAAGGAGTATCCAGGAAGAAGAGAACTTTTACGATTTCTCTAGTACAATTTGTCGTAATGTAATTAATCTTACGAAAGTTAATGAATGTATGCAAGAGTATATTAAGCTCTTAGTACGAGTAATTTTCACATTGGTTGTCTAGAGAATATGTTACGAGTCTTAATGGGAATATTCATGAAGCTGTTCATTATCACTAGCTTTCTGTTTTTAATCAATTCAGTCGGTTTTGTCTTCTTCAAAAGCTTTGTCGTCAATTTCATGATACATAATTTCATTTCTTATTAAGAGGAAAATATTATTTCTTCTTTAATGACTGTCGCAAGTTCAAGTAAGCACGCATTTCACTAGTCATTGTAAGTCAGTAGTTCATGAAAATGATCAATTAGTATAAATGCAAATGCACCAACGACGACGAAGAATACAAGTAATTATGTCACTCGACTCTTAAAAGCATATAGAGATATGGAAATGTAGTCTAGTAAAATAATTTATGATGCACTCTTCTTACGACAATTGAACAAAAAACTCCTTCAATGCAGGTTCGTAAACCAAAACAAGTTTAGTGTTTCGTGAATAGAATTGAGCAAAGGTTTCTTGCACCTTTCAATTAAATGAGGTAAAATAAAGCATGCATCCAAAAAGTACTGTTCATAATGAAAAGTTTTTTACCTTTCATGCACACAGTATGTAATTCACATATTAGAAAGAGTACACAATTCACCTTCAAATTTTATTTTTGGTTCGTAATGGGGGTTTCCAGGGTTTCCATTGTTTACACAAAAATGTCTCAAGAAGAAAATGGACAATTAAAAGAAGACTCAAAACGTTTTATCAAAAAAAGGACACTTCATGATGGATGAACAAGAAGGAGAATTATTAAATTATTTGGAAAAATGTATTTCCAAATTACAAATGTTGCAAGCCAAAACAGGCTGGATGAATACAAGAGGAAAGAGAATGTAAACAAAATTAAATCATCTTACCATTCGAAAATTATTCTTGTTTCCAATGAAGTTGGCGATAGAGATATAAAATAGTGCGTGACTCTTCAAAGTAAAAGATGGAAAAAGTGTTTGTAACAAGGACAAAAGTGAAGCGTAATATTAACGAAGTGAATAAATGTAACTACATTAACAATATTCATTGTATACTTTTTGAAATGATGGTCAACTCGTCTAAACAGGAATCTCTTCGTACGCCATCCATTGAAGGAAGTTCGCCCATTATAAACTCGTGATCATTTTACGGTTACATTATCAACAGTTACCTCTATAAAAAGTGATCGCTTTCGCACAGGAAACCCATTCCCACTTCTCGCACCCCACCTCCTTCTACTCCCCCGCACCATACTCACTTTGCTCCTCTTCTTCTGTTTCCTCTTTATCGCTGTAGTAAGAAGAGGCTTCCTTCACGGGTCGGCATAATTATAGTGGCATCACGGAAACATTGGGGAGACTCTGAGTCGGTCATTTCCTTTCGACCGATTTCCCAGACGAGGTACTTCCGAACGCAGAGCTTTGATGTTTTGCTCGCATTTCCTACGGAAGTTAGGCGCGTCTCCGCGATTTTCCGTTGCCCTCGCGCCATCTGTTGTCTTTCTTCCGCCGTTGTTCATTCTTTTTACCCTTCTCAATAAAGATCTGTACACGAAGCTCTAGATTGAGGAGATAATTTCACAGAATCTTAAAAATATTTCAGATAATGACAGCAAAATTGTTCAATGTAATAGGATACATAAGAAAACTAAACCGGTCTATATTTTTCTATGTATAAAGTAAGTTTTAAACATAAAAACATGAATTTTTGAAATTATACTACCAATAATAATAATAATAATAATAATAATAATAATAATAATAATATTTTCATTAAAATATAACGTGAAATCTAAAAAATAACCTAGTTCAATTAGTCATGTACCAAAAGATTCTGTTAACATAAATTACTCATAGAGCATCCAACAACTTATCTCTCTTATGCGTTGCCAATGATGGTTATATGTGCATTAACATCATAAATATTTGCTATGTACCATCCGATATATGCAATATTTGATCGAGATTACTCTCAGCTTTTGTCGATGGAATTAATATTACACGAAAATAATTATCTGTGTACAATTTTCTCACCACAAATTGATAAATGCATAGACTCGTCCAACCAAAAATTGAGAATTATATTGGGTAACACATCGTATGGAGCTCACTTTCTGACCCAATGAAGATATCATGACTTTCGAGTATTAACACCATTTCTACCGAAAAGTGAAAATGTTTTTGGAATACTTTGTAATGTTTTCTTGAATGGTTATCCATATATTGTTCCATAAATTTTATTGCAATAACTTGTCATAATGTTTGTACACGAGTTACAGACATGAATATTGCGTACCTTATTGTTATAGCTGTAAATATTACAATTTTAGACACTCCTTACACATCTTTTACTCTTTGTTAATGTAACTTCAGATAGCATTTACAATTATTTCGATGTTGAGTTGATAATCACTCCAAAATTTTACTAGACTTAAATAAAATAAGTTAAATAAACAGACCACAAATTAACACACTTTATGTCAGATAACCGAGAACATTTTAAGAGTGAGTTTTGAAATGAGATTTTTGAAACATTCATTTTGAAATAACATTGCAACATTCACCATCATTCGTAAGGATTGGATCTATAGTGTAGAAAGTGTAGGAATTGGCATTTTTTACAGAAACCGGGCATATGATAAATAAGGAAACCGGATACCTACGTCAAAAATCCGTTTAAGAAATTGTATCGACACATTTTTAAACCTACTTAAATAAATAAATAAATTTATTGTCAAAAAACAATACAAACTGCGTATGATTACGTGGAGGAAAAAAAACTAATTTACTCTCCGGAAGCAAGCAAGGGACCATCCCATCAATTCCGATCAAGGGCCCTAAGGCAGAGGCGGATTCAAAAATTTCAGCAAAAGTTCCTAGATAAGATAAAAAGTTAGCTGCGAGTTATAATACTAATAGAATGTCAATATGTTTGTAATTTTAAGCAAAAAATTACATGTACAAGTTATTATCGAACTATAGATTATTCTGAGTATAGTGTTTAAAAATCATAAGAATTGAAATAACACTAAATTCACGATTTATTGTTACAATAAACACGCCCCTAGACAAAGCCTAGAGAACCTGTATGATAAATTCGCCTCTACCAGAAGGAAAAACGGAGAAAAACCCGGGCCAGGATGGGGCTACAGAATTTATGTACACAACCGTGCCAAAGTTGAGTACACAGTACTTGTGTGCAGTGTTTGGAAGTGAGCTTTATTTTTCTAATTCATGTTGAAAGGAACTTTTAACAGTTTATTATTCCAGGAGGTAAATACTTAAAATTGTGAACTGGTCTATATTTTTCATAACAGAATTGACTATATTTGGGATTTCTTATTATGACTGTTAAAATGTACGAGTAGGGTTATTTTTTATAGATTTCCTGCATCATTGAAATATTTTGCTGCCTGCAAAATAAGAAAAGTAATTTATTAAAGAGGTGGAATTATTAGGATTTTATAATCTTGGCTAAATATTACAGGAACAAGGCATCATTGGGTGAGGACTTGTCGGAGGATGTACAGTAAAAACGTTACTGGTTGTTATGAAGTAATGAATGTTCGGTTACAGTAACTCATTGAAAACGTATAAATCAGCCTTGAGGAAATTATCATCCCAGAAACAGCAAAAAATTGCAACGAAATATTAAATTTAACTTAATTTCGTTTATAATTAACTCGATAACGAAATGTTGTATTTTAAGACTAAAGAGTATTTTAATTTTACCAAAAAAAGGTAGTAATAATTTTTCATACTGTTAATGAAGTTTTTAAAACTCTTTTCTTCCTGTAGGTCACCCTGGTGTAAAGTCTATGGATCGAGGAGACATATTTTACACTAATACTTATAAAATGCATACTCTAATTCTGTATGCCAATTTATTTATCTTACAGATATCTCATTGTGGGAAAATGTTACTATACTAGAACTTAAATAATGCCCACTTTATTTCTTTAAGACCAGAACTTTCAATTTTACATAATTAAGTACTATTCCGCTTCATTTGCTAACTCAAAACAAAAAGAGAAGCGCACGTTACATATTGTATTCCAGTAACCATTCAACCAATTTGTTTCTGCATAACATGCACGCTTCCTAGCGCATACGGTACGCTGATGACGCTAACCGCGCAACGCTCATGGAAAGGATTCCAGTCATTTTGCATAGCGTACCTTCGACTGAAATCATACTAAAAAATGTAAACCCAAAAAACTACTTCTGTGCAAGCGTATACAAGTAAACTGTACTGTGAAGACACCAGCACGTGCTCATACGTCACACACACAACTAACAAATCTCTCGCATACCCTCTCAGGTATCAACATAATCTCAAATCCATACCAGAATCCGCCATGGCCTCTCTCACTAGCGTACCATTTACATCAACGCTAACAGAGGCGTTGTAATGAACTACGCTAGGAGCTACTTCTAACTTCTCAGGATGCGCAGAAGTAACTTGCATGTGGATAGCGTATATGGTAGTTCGCAGGTACTCTATGCAAAAACATCCTAAACTGCGTCAGAAATAGAAGTGATACATTCATTAATCGTCGAGAAACTATAGCTGCATTATCTCTATTTCTAATGAGTATAATTGCCATAAACAAAATCACAAATCCTAGGTTATGAAAATAAGAATCCTGGGTTAGGGAGCGTGAATTCCGGACATTCCTAAATGTGAACATAGCGATGAAATAAAATAAATAATATTATAACGTTGAAAGTTCATTGATTTATTAATATCGAATAATGAGCAAAGAGATGCTTACACAGACATTTCTTTTTAAAAACATTTTAATAGATACTTCTCCTTATTGGTAAGAAAAGTACCCGTAAAGAGCAATTACAATTTAGAGCAAAACCGTTGCACCATTTCCACCGCTGCAAAATACAAGACACTAGAGTTCGGTGAATTACCGGACACGCGAATGAATTTGCAACGATTTCGACGAGTAGCCTACGCGATAAGGCTTTTTCGAAAAACGAACTTTCTGCGCACACCTTTCAAAGTATAATAAATCCAAGGGCGGTTGACAACCTTATTTATAAATAACTTCGCGATGCCCAACTTGAAGCGTGGAAAGAAATTACTTCCCGCTTGTCGAAGGACCTCGTGCTCTCGATGTTCTGCACCTCCTTAATCGAAGGAACCTGTTGAAGCCAACCCTAAAGCTACTCTGGGACATGTTCCTCAGAAGTACGAGGGTGTACGCAACTTCTAATCCGGAAATGAGATCAGATAAACGAACATACACACCGACCGCGACTCGAAGAAGATAAAAAATCTCATTTCTGTTACAAGTCGAGCGGGCTCCATTATCAAGAAATTTGAACGTCTGGATGATGTTTCGATTAAAATCTTTTCTTGCACAAGAATCAGTTCTCCGATGTAACTCGGCGATGAGGTTATTAGGTATCCGTCTTATTGGTTGTAGTGTTCCCGAACCCGGGTCTCCGTGCACGAATGACGACTGAAAGTGAGGAGCTTCCGTTCCCACCGATGCAATTTGTTCAGCTGCGCCTGTTCCCAAACGCCGATGCCTAAACCTAATTCCGCTACGAGTAATCAAAACTAAGCTGGAGTTTTTCCCACCGCCTCTACCCCAACCAAAGCGATCCAAATGCTACGGACTCATCAATCCCCGTACGTTGTCTTCGAGCTTGTTCTTCGTGTGTCTTTTTGCTTTTTGCACTTGGTCAGGGATGAACACTATTTAGGCGGTTAATAGGTGCCTCATGTTTGCGGTTAAGTGTCTCGAGTATTCATCTTTCGAAATTTATTTTCTCAACTCTGTTTTTTTTTCTTGAGAAGAAAATTCTAAAAAAAAATCAATTTTCATTCACGTTTACAGACACTCTCAGGACAAATCTTTTGTGAATGATTGTTACGTATGCTAGAATGATGCTTTGAAATGTGTTTAATAGCCAAGACCTTAAGCTATATTCTAACATAATTTGAAGTACACAAGTATTATCTTCAATCAACGCTGGGGTGTAAAGTTATTTCTCGTATCCTTCAATGTTGTTGTTAAACTACTGAGAATGTCTTGAGAGCATTAGTTCAACAACTCTCCATAAAAAATGAGAACATTCAAAATTTTACCTTCATTGTGAAGGAAAAATGTTGAGCGTGGTCAATACTCTATTTTAAATGAATATAATATTACGGCTTGCATGTGATATTGTGGTAGACTTTTTTGTTGTTTAACACACACAAATGAAATTTCTCTTATATGAACTCAAAGATGAGCAGAGTTACAATTATATTCTACATATTATGATTTATAATTTATATTTTTTTATTAGTGCTGAAAAATATTCGTCCATTTTAAGCAGGAAAGTAGTGCAGTTAAAGGGGGTACGAACAAATCCGTTGTATCCAAAATATGTCGACAAAAATTGAGTACTATTCTGATGTATGTTTTTAATATTATGCAATAATATTGCGGAATAAACAAACTAAATACTCAAAATAAGTGAGGAACTCAAAGCAAATTTCAAACGAGGACGCAGAGGTACTATAAATATCGAGTGTCTTCTAATATTACGAATCTTTGAATCGAGTAAACTATGATTCATATTAGTATCACTTTCTGGGAGTTCTGTGTGGTGTAATGTCATAGGGTTAATTAACTTTTACTAGAGACTGGATTTCAAAACAAACTATGTCGAAGTGTACTTTGTTGAAGAAAGTCAAACCCAAACGGAAAGAATCTGCCATTCATTCCATCAAATCATCGTATCTCTAGTTCACTCTTCACGTTATTAAATCATAATTCGTAATACGTAGCATTGAAGCATGAATAAAATAAACTATATTACCGCAATTGCATATATTTTCACAATGTTAGTATTCCATTACACGTTTTCTTAATAATTCGTAATATCAACTGAAGAAAAATCTTATATTCATTTAATAGAGAAGAAACCTCAAAAGATTTCGAAACAGTATAAAGTCTTACAAGATGTCTTCTAATTTTTCCTTGCTCAATTTGAAGTAAAATATGCAAACTTTATTAAAACCAGATTCAGCATCTTTGTCTGACAAATAGAAATTGTCTCCGTTTCACGTCTCACATCTTTTCCGAACGAAATGAACGCGGCGGCGGTTGTCTCGATCATTCGTGAAGCAATTGAAGGGTCGCCGGGACCGGATTGATTCGCGGGTGGCGTAGTGACTGTGATGGTAGCCAACGGGTGGCCGAGCTGTGTGGTCCTAGGTCTCCTTCGCCACCGTCTCGCTCTTCAGACCCCACGTGTGAGCGTGTTTTGTCCTCAAAGAATCCAACTCCCCGAGGAGGACTTCCTCCGAAAATGAAGCCATCCTTTGTCTCTTGCGCCTATTTTTTCCGAAGACGATGAGACACGTTGTCCTCGAAATTGAGAAATTGAATGTTTTGGAAAACAATTCAATTAGAAGCGGCCCCCGAATGCTCAGAGACGGCTTGTTGGCGCGTCGGAGTTACTCTTGACTTCAGTTGATGTTGTCATCATTGACGATATTGGTTCCCAAAATTGCGTTTTGAAATATATATATATATATATATATATATATATANTATATAAAACTAATTGTTTTTTCACACTCTTAGGATTATTATTGATTATTAAAGAACAATTTCATAACATATCCATTCTTCGTTTTGTTTCGATTCATTTATTTAATTCGACTGACGAAAATCTTCAAAATAATAATTGATTAACCAAACTAATCTTGTTATAACTTTCAAAATGTACTTAGAAAACAGTATGTTGAATTTAACACTTTATCGCATAAAGAAAAAAATCTACAAATCAAACAGCAGTGAGCTATTACTAAAACAATTCTAACGCTGTTAATAATCCTTCAATGTGGAAGTCTGATATCTTAGGGACTCCCTTTGCCTCCGTATCTA
This sequence comes from Laupala kohalensis, assembly GCA_002313205.1. Lineage (NCBI taxonomy): Eukaryota > Metazoa > Arthropoda > Insecta > Orthoptera > Trigonidiidae > Laupala > Laupala kohalensis. Next base: position 735,578 of record NNCF01126268.1, read on the forward strand.
TGTGTTTCTCCATGTGGGGAACCAACGCTGCAGCGCAATTTCCACTAACGTAAAAATTTGGTTTGTTTCATTACGTGGTATAATAATATTATTAGAATTACGTAGGGGTGTCTTCCAACTCAACATGCTGCAGGGAAGACAACTAATTGAATGGTATTTTAGGAGTTATTTTTTGAGGAGGTATAGGATCTTTTAGACATTTATTTTTCTCAGACAATGTTTCAAAGTCGATGTTGAAAAGGAATTGCAATTGAATAGGAGTAAATAACTGAAAAAAGAATTAGTTAAGGAATAGACCCCTTCTTATCAGAGGAAGGATTAAGCTGGAAACAGTTCTTAAAAATATATAGGCTATGTGAAATAAATTAAAGCGAATGCTACCACTATGATAATGATGATCACTTTAGGAAAATTGTGTAGCTGTCATTGGGTGAGATTGGCAATGGAGATGAAGGAACCTTTCCGAACAGAGCCCCTCTGCGATAGCTTCACGTGCGTAGACGACTTGGGTACGATGCGGCATTCGCTGCGTTTTTACATTAACTCCTTACGCGGCGCCACTCGGTTTCAAGCAGTTAAAACTTTTTCGTTTCGTCGGACTCGCCGCTTGATCAAGAGATCCAGTACCTATGTCAGGAAGGGGAATCGTTGTTATGAGCTGAGGTTTGCCGCCTTTTGCCGAAGAATGGAAGGCGTTCTAGTTTTTCGACTTGTAGTTAATTTCCTCCTCTTAGAAGGTGGTAAATAAGAAATTTAAATGAGCATTCCGAAGGGACATAGCCTTGGGAACTTCCATGTTCCTTTTACACGTGGCCTTTCATATTGAATGAGAATTCTGAGTAGCTGTCCATTCGTTCTTTGCTAAGGATGGCATCAATTCATGTTAGCAACGGATTGTTTTGATCAATTACGTTTTTAAAAGCTCAATTTAAGTCATTCATTTCATTATATATATTTTGCTGATTTTTGTAAACTAAAAAATTATTATATCTTATTCCTTAAAGTTATTATTACGCAGAGTTTTTTGACATGGGCGTTGTAATCAAAAATTTTTTAAATATATTTTTAATTTCTACTGTACTCTGAACACTGCTATTTGATACAATTCTTCACATTGAATACCAGTGAAGATTCCGGAATCACCTTTTTTAATCTAAAACTTTAAATGTTCTTAATTCAAATCTGCTTTTGATATTTGCTTTAGAGTGTGTACACGTACTAACGAACAAAGGCAATATGATGTCCTCATAAGAAAAAATAAAATAAAATAACTATGAATATTCTGCTACTTCCAAATTCTAGAACAATTTGTCATGTGTTCGTGAGAAAAAAAAAGGATTTAGAAGTTTCGTGAGAAGCACCTTCGTTGGTTTTTCTGGTCACATCTCATCATCGCACGGGCACTGTCTCTTGCTCATTCTTCAAACACACGTTTCACAAGATCTAATGCCGTAGAGACTCTGACTTATTGATTTCCAAATAAGATTCTGTCAACAGTTATTATTCACACTTCAGCTCAATAATTTTTCTATGTCAGAGATAGTCTTGGCATTTTACAAGCAAGGTATTAGTTCTTTATTCAGGTTTTCCTCCCGCACCTTTGACTCCTTCAGGAAACTAATGCTCATGAGAACTCTATCTAAAAGCAGAGTTTAGCATTCAAGACAACCTAATGACTGAACGAAATATTATGAGTATAGCACAGTATATCAGTATATTACAATTATATTAGTATTGACGGCTTCATGTAGAAAATTTACTTTGTTTTCGTTGCGTATATAAATTATGCAATTTTGTATGAAAGCTAACAAGGAATTACAATAGTCATATATTTTTTTAAGTAGTGATGTATAAAGTGTTTCACAAAAAAATTAAATTCAAGTTCTATGTGGTGCAAAAAAGTTAAATAAAAGATGTAGTTCTCATATCTTGAATATTGTTTCCATTTCCCGCATTCTTACGGGGGAGCAACTCATGTACTGGATTCACAATACCAAAAAAAAAAAAAACCTTTCAAGATTTCCAGCATACTTTTTGTATTCAGTTACGTCAGCGGTGGTCTGAGGTGTACTGTACATCGGGTAACTGAAGCCAAAAAAAAGAGAAAAAAGAAGATAATCTGTAGTTAAAAGTATTTCCCGATTCTTGTGCATTTTTTCAGTTTCATAATTTTAAACAACAGTATTTTCATTAATAGGTTTTCATTCTCCCCCAACAGTTTTGCTTTAAAACGATGTTCCATTCTATAGTGTACTCCAAGGATAGAAAGTTACCACTAATTTGCTAGCGAATAGCGTTTATGACCTTCAGCATTCGGTGACTGTTGCCCTATATCATCTGTGTCGGCATGCACTGATCTCGATTCTGAACCGCTTTTCTCCACCCACTCACTCACTCTCTCTGTGCTAATGAGTTGTGTTGACCTTAATTACCTACTGACCTGTGGAAGATCGCAAAGGCATCGATGTGAATAGCTCCGGGAACATTGCTGAGAGATTGTCTGTGGTCTTCAATACGTCGGGGATATATTCTTGGAGATGGAAGGAATTTGACTTAGCTAAAACGTGTTAGATTCAGTATTCCAGTCATTTTTTTTTACTTTGAAGTAGCAATATAAAAATAACAAATAGTAACACTTTTATTAATATAAAAGCTATGGAAAATTGCACATAACAAAATATTTTGCGTTTGAAGGAATAATAAAGTTATTATTAGCCCTTACCTTCGTTCGATTGTTATCCAAAGAAAAAACCATAGAGAATGTTGCATTAAGCGATATTTTTAAACATAATTTTTGCAGTATTCTAGCATAAAACATGTCCCTGTTGGCTTTATCAATAACATAAATCATTTTACCTAATGTTTTGACAATTTTAGGAAGGATGTCGTAAAATGCGCGTTAGTTCTCTTCAGTAGTAGTGCATAATTCAGAAGAAGACACTAAGGAATAATAAATGCAGTAATGGTGCTTCTGATCACCGATTAACGAACCATTAGTTACAATTTTTTCCGAGGTCTTTCACAAACAAGCCAGTGGCAGGGAAACAAAACCGAAGTAGAGTACACTAATAACTTCGTGAAACATTCTACTAAAGACGAATTTATAATATTTTGGATTTTCTGTTTGTATGAATTGTTTGACGGAAGATTTGTTTGTTAAATATACATCCAGTAAAGGTGGAAGTATGGAAAAATATACATATTATATTTCATTCGTTTTTTGTACTGTTCTTTTCTATCACTATCAGTAAACATTTTATATCACATTAATTTTCATTATATTAATATCTTTTACATCACAATGCTTATAAGAAATAAAAAAATACTTTAAATACGATGCAACCTACCATTAATGATAATAATCTAGTTATTTTTAAGCATTTAGAAATGACTAACAACTCTATAAATAATTAAAATTAAAAAATAAAGAACTTGCTAACCTTTGAATATATAGTAGTCTGAAAATCCTTCCTTGACTCTTTCCTTTTTTTCGCAAGATTCTCTTTCGAGCAAAATGTAATATAAAACACATTTTTTTCATTTACTGTGTATGATTTTACAAAAATTTTATTTATATATTTTGATATGACAATATTTTTATTCTAGTTCAATAAAGAACATATACTATTCAAAGTCATATTAACATAAGGCCGTTCCGGCTGCGTGGGAATCATCATCAGAATGCTAATTGTTTATCTTCTTTACGGAATTGCTTAAATACTGACTCTCGATCCTCTTATATTCAATGTTTTTAATGTTCAGACAAATGTTCTCATTTAAATATTAAACAGAAAATTTATCCATAATGAACAAATATCTCAAGGATATATTCATATAAACAGTCCATGTAGTTATATATCCATACAACTTTTTTCTCTCTGGTTTGGCAAGCCAATTACTCACCTGGTAACGAATAAAAACCCAAAATGAATTTATCTATGTTCAAAATAATTCCTTTGATTTCGCGTAAGCAAAGTTCGTTTTAATTGTAAGTTGAAACTTGTTAGAGAAGAGCATTACCTCGCAATAAAGCAGGCTCGCATCTGACATTTCTTGGAAGAAACAAGCACATTATGACATCTCTATCGGCAGGGTGCAAGAAATCCTTATTGTGTAACGCCTGATTCGGAGGAAGAATGTGTATGATCATGCTTTGTGGTAAAGAGATCCTTTAGCTTCAAACAGGGTATTAAGAGAATGTAATAATATAAGAAAACAACGTTGAAAGACTTTTTTTACTAGATTTGAGATAATTTGTTAGAACTGGGAATTGAATAAAAGGGACATTGAAAAATAAATACTAATGTTCTATTATACAGACATACATTTCAATATATTTATTCAAAATAAATTTCTTGAGACTTTAATTGAATTACGGAAATATTTTTAAGTACACACATTACGTACGGTCCTTTAAGTATATAACATTATTGAAATTAGAAATTTAAAATAAGAAAAAAATATCCGTGAACTTTACAAATTTTAGGTTAACTGTTGAGATTTGAAGTGTATTGAAGAGTGAAGGACTAAATTCTCTAAAGTAAAGGTTCGGTACGAAGTGCTATTGTTGACATAAATGGAGTTGATGAAATTAATGATGCTTTTAGTTAAGCTGCAACCCAGAGTTTAAGATGGAGGTTACGTCAACAGATCCCGAGACTCATGGTCTGAGTAAAATTTTACAAAATTTTTAAGGAAGTATAAAGTCGTGTTAGAAAACCTTTTTCGTTGAGAAATGTCACCAATACAAAAATATTCGAAATCTACTAAAGATATCAAGTAATAGAAGGTAGAAAAAAAATGAGACAGGAAAAGTCAATGAAGATGAAGCAGAAGAAACAAGTGAGAAAATTTTGAATTTGTTACAAATCAATCTTACCACACAAAATTTGAATTCAACCACTTACATAGATTGATTTCAAATTCTTTATTAATTATCTATTTCTTTTCTTGTTTTCTTCACGACTCCTGATCTCCAACATATCTATTTAGTCAAATCTCGTGTCAGAGTTTTTCGACGAAGTTACAATTCTGGATTCTCCATTTCAACTTGTTCTAATTTCTCCAAAATGAAGTTCTGGATTTCCACTTGAACTTATTGTTCTAATTTCTGGTAAAATAAATTAAAATCTCTTTTATGATCATGGAGCCTTTTTCACCCTTGATTAAATCAGAATTTATCATATACTTCAATATTCCATACCTTGAACGAAGCGCTTTTACACACTATTTCCGAAATTCACTCCTGTGAATACGAAGTTAGCGCGCCGACCTGCGAATATCGTTCGACCTCTAGGGACGGTTTTCAAATCCTGCCTGATCCTAGAAGAACTTGTGTGATAGATGAAGTGGGATTATGGCAGTCTTTCTCGGGGTACTACAATTTTCCTCATAATTGTTAATATTTTATCATGTTTATTATCTTCACATCCATTCTTTTACAGTTCGCACTGTAAAAGCTTCTGACAACACCCAGAAGAAAACACGCGATACTAATAACCGTTGGTAGAACACGATTACTGGCAATCTCTTCACAAACAAAATAATATCACGAAATAAGGAAGAGAATCGTCATTGTATCCCTCCGTACTATCATGAACAACTTACCGGCGTATGATCTGTTAAGCTACCATTGGCCCCGACTTGAAAACAATAAGGGAGGGGGTTCTCAAGTTATGAGGTTTGCAGAGCAACATTTTTTGCCACCTCCCTCTTTTCTCGTTTTCAAAACTGACTGCTAACACCTTTATCACCTTTATAATGACTGAATTTTTATAAGGTTAATATGTAACATTATGTGCTCATAGAAATGTAATATTTCTTAAAAGTTTTCATATATCAAAATTGTCTCCTGTACACAAATGTTTTCTTCCCGGAGTCCCCCCGGAACCCCTCTAATAAGCAAGAAGTCTGCACTAGTGTCTCCTACATTTTTAACTACTACTCAAAATTTTCCGAGAATGTTATACGCGCCTTACGCGATTTTGAAATTGATTATTAAAAGGCCAAGTAAATTTTACGCCTTTGTTCCGTTTCTCCTTCTATTCCCCCCCCCCCCCCCCCC
>NNCF01126268.1:741709-811359 GCA_002313205.1 Laupala kohalensis
GGGGGGGGGGGTGAACGCAAGACAAGCGAGTAGTGATGTGTCCCGATATAAGATTCGAGAAACGTGTTCTCTTGCTGATCTGTCAGTATCAGTAATGACTGTTAGTAAAGGAAGGTGGATAATCAATTTTAATCACATCTGATTCATAGCACAGATTCCCGTCCTGTGACATAGATGCTTGAGGATATCATAATGTCATTTTGAAGAAATCGTCTTTCTGCGCCAACGTTACAGTGACTAACTCGTTATTAGTATTTTTGTTTCTGCAACTAAAAATATTTTGTTGAATTTATCAATGCGGTAAAAGATTTGTCGGTTTGCTGACCACATCTCTGACTTGCATAGCACGATATTTGCTACATCTCGACTACTTAATCCATATTTCATTTTCGGGAATTCTTGAAGATTATATCTTAGAATGTCAGTTACATATATTTTTCAGAAAATAATTTATGTTGTAACACATTAGTTTTAGAAAAATCGATAATTTTACCAATTTTTCTATTGACATTACTTATTGACATGACATAAGTTTTGGCCATCCTATTTTGAAAATACTGATAGGGATAAGTAAAGACTCGTATCTCATCCATTAGCAGATAGTGTCTTTTCAAAAAGAATTTATGTAAGTAGCAATAAGAAAAGTTCGACAATCAAGTAGATCTAGTAATGCCGCGTCGCCCTGTTATCCATTGAAATAAGTCAGAAAGGGTAATCTTATAAAAGAGACATCAGAATAGATTTAATAATGTTAATTCAATTTACTGGATTGATATTGGGGGAAATATTAAGTTATTAACGTCTACCATTACATTAACTCCTCAAGATGACTCGAATAAAGGTTTGTTTTGACTCGGAACGTTTTGTTCAAAAATACTTTAAATTAATCCTGTACAAAAGATTATGATATACAGATTTTAAACAAAATATTAAAATTAAAATTCAATTGTTCTTTCTATGTATTAGTGATTTTTCAGATGTAATTAGAACATTCTGCTGTACAAGTTTCATCTAAATCAACAGAAATTTTTCCGAGGAAAATTCATTTCAAGTAATGAAGTGCAAGTGATATTTTATGGGTGTCACTTGGATGAAAAATTGACTGTAATTTTTTTTAATCATTTACTCTACTTTAAATATATGTTCTTCTGTATCTCATTATATGTTTCACGAATTCATCTGTTCCATATTATAATTTTTATTTCTAGGAAATTAATGTGGTAATGTTGTCTTATATCACGAAAAGATTCTCATGTTTCACCAAATTGCAAAGGTTTATTTTTATATTTATTTTTTTAATTACAAAAACTCTTTTTTACATTTCAATGTGATCATATCTACAAAAATTGTATTTCACACCATAACAGAGATGAAGAATTTTAGTTTCCGAAATCGCAAGATAGCAATATTCGTATATTGGTTAATTCCAATTGACGTAAAATATTATAACTATTTTCATCTCACGTTAACACAATAATAAGCCATCAGATAATAAGTTTGGTTAGATAGAATAAGTTAATGCGTGAGAGACTCGTGACGGAAAAACGTTTCCATTGCTTGCAGTTCCTATTTCATCCAGCGACAAAAAATGTTATTAATAAGATCTTTAATATTCTTTTTCTTTAGCGCATGTTCTGGTGATTTTGTGACATTTAATTAATTTGCAATAAGATTGAAGTACGAGAATTAGATAATATAGAGACACCAGAATGATTTTCTTGTTGATTTTGAAGATGGCCCGGGTTTTTCTCCGATTTTCCTTCCGGGTAGAGGCGGATTTTTTTATACAGATTCTCTTGGCTTTTGTCTAGGGGGGTGTCTATTAAAACAATAAATAATCTACTTTTAATAATAATAAATATACTTGAATTTTGTGTTATTTCAATTATTACGATTTATAAACACTATATTCAGAATAATATCTAGTTCGATAATAATTTATATTTGTTAAATTTTTTTTGTTAAATTACAAACTTGTATATATTCTATTAGTATTATACCACGTAACTAACTTTTTATCTTATCTAGCAGTTTGCTGAAATTTTTCTACCCCCCTCTGCCTTAGGACCCTTGATCGGAATTGATGAGATGGTCCCTTGCTTGCTTCCAAAGAGTAAAATTAGTTTATTGTCCTCCACATTGTCATACGCAGTTTGTACTGATTTTTTGACAATAAATTTATTTGTTTTTTATTTGCATTTATTTATTTATTTATTTAAATACTCGGATGGTAGTCCCAACCTACCACTGACATCCGCCCACAAGCTTCTGCCTATGGCTTCGTTCTCCACCGCCCCCTCCTTCGCAGCAAAACTCCATTCTGGTGTTTATGCAAATAAGTTGTCGCCGAGGGCACTCTCGCTCCTCGCGCGTGGCCCTCGCGCCTAGTCCAGCTCTTCGTCTGCTGCAACACCTCAGCAAACAGCGGAGAAGGACGTGTGCTTATCAACGTTCTATCTCTCATAGGGCTGCCCGAGAGCGGAATCGGAACTCAGAACTAAATACTGTCTCACAGATACCTTCCATTCCCTTTCCCTTGGCCTCACGTGCCCCCCCCCCACTTCCTCATTTTCGCGCCCTAACATACTACAACCAATTCCAAGCAAATTAAAATTAATCACTTACCTTATTCCGTATCTTTACGACAACAAATTGTATGACATTAGAGATATTGTTAAAAGAATTTAGTTTAATTATCAATCTCTTGAGCTTGCGCAACTTTAATTTATTCCTCCCTTTTATTCATTTATTGTTATCTATGTTTATGTAAATAAGACATTCAAAATGAAAAGAACAAAGGAATGTGGTAATACCACTTTTGACCTTTCAAAAAGAACTATGAAAAAAATGATTATCTAAAACGTGAAATAAGTCATATCTGATGGTCAGTAATAGTATCGTTCTTAAAGAAATGTTGGTTTTAATCTAAAATCAAGAAAAACTCACAGAAACGGTAAATAAAACAGTTCCAAATGAAATGTTGCAACAATAACCCTAGATCCTACATGTCACTACTGAACTTCCTAAAACATTCCTGCCATTTACGATAGTGACTCATCTGTAGACGACTGATTGAATGGAGACCGGTCACGTCGCGTTGTCACTTTGTCGTTGTGGGGTAGTCTTCTATCCACCAATTGTTATTTAGATTAATATAATAGGAATGTACGAATTTTATTTTAAGCAAAAATACATGAATAAAATGTACTCGTTGTAGACTCATTCTGAGCATAACTGCTGTAGATAACAGATATTCTTCAAATATTCAACTTCTATTAACGTCCATTATATAATCTAATTAAATAAATAATTAAAAACTTACGATCTTTTATGGACGTAAAAAATTATATTTTCAGTTAAAAACTCGCTACGTTTCAACTTGGATTCAAGTCGTCGTTAGGTGATCAAGTAATACAAAATCTTAAAAAATATATCGGTCGGCAGACACTCCAGGGTCCTCACTCGGGGTATTTTGCTTTGTTACGGACCTGCTCTCTTAAGTATCACCCAAAGGCGACATACAGCTTCGTCGGTGGAAGTTTTGTGTGATTTTTCTTCCCTTTCCCCCTCGTAATGAAGAGATGGTCAATGACGGTATTCCTGTAGATTATTTTACAACGTAGGATTTAGAAGGTCACAAAACGGAAAGTTCTGTTGAATTCCCAAACGAGACATCAATGGCTCACTTGCTTTTCTCGGACAATGCTAGACATGTGTCTACCTATTCACATCTAGTAACAGTTTCGTCGTCATGAGAAAATTCATCGATGACACCACATTGTAAATATAATAAATATTTTTTTAATTCTACTAATATTAGCGTTCATTATGTATCTAATTAAATAAATAATTAAAAACTTACGACCTTTTCTTGGTCGAATAATATTTTTACTTTTGTGAAGAGTTCACTACGTTTCGACGTGAATTTACGCCGGTCAGGTGATCAAGTAATAACAAATTATAACATAAGCATAACAACAGGACAAATGAACATGATATGAACAGAATTATGAACACAAAATACGTATACGAAAAAGCAGAAACACAAACATGTTATAATATTGTATTGTGTGAACCAGATAATTTTTCAGTGTCTGTGCGTAAATTCAAACTCTCGTGTGTATTTTTTATAAATATCATTTCTGATACACGTTTGTAATAATTAACTTCTTTCTCCAAAATTATAATATTTTCCCAATCCATCAAGTGTTCATTATCAATACAATATGACAAGTACACTTTGTTCTACTGATTTTAAATTTCTTTTTATTTCGGAACCTAGTGAGCTCTTCACAAAAATAAAAAATTTATTCGTCCCTAAAAGGTCATAAGTTTTTAATTATTTATTTTGTTTTTTAAAAAAATGTTTATCAATAAGATAAGAATTCAGTCGAATTGAGTCTCTAACAAACGGTAATTTTTTTTTCTGTGTCTCACTGCCTTAATTTTGAAGTTTAATGTAATTTAACTGCGATCTGAGCTCCCGTTAACAGTGTTTTGCCTAAATCATTTGTTCAACAAAATATTCCTATAACATCGAGTTACACACGTTCACATCCATATTCATCCAATACATGAAATATGCATAGTTTTCTTCCGAGGAATGGGTCATTTACATACGTATGAACGAGATTAATGTCATTTATGTCATAGATACTCCTAGTTCGTAGTAATCGAAATTATTTGATAGGCATTGGCACAGTAGACATAAGAACTGTTGCTTAACGGTTTAATATTCTACTGCATTCTAGGTTGTTAATGTACAAGTCAACTGAATTGTAACGAACTAATTCATACTTCAACAAGCATTAAGCATTTTATCAAGTTGTTGTGTTTTTATAACCATCAATCTGATTTACAATACGCACACGTTCTGAATCACTTGTCTACTCGTGGGTAACGGAGCGGAACGGTTCTAGACACAGCGAAGGTCATGACAGCGGCAGTCATATTGATGCTATTGGATCGAAAACAATGAAGAAATGAACCGAGGAATAATTCGTTCCTCGGGGTGAACGAAATGTCACCTTGCTTTGGTTAGAAAAATGACCTAGCATCAATATGGACGCTCTGAGTCATGTGATTGTAATCTATTCGTATTGATACTATCATTTGTCAACAACGCGCCCTTCAAAGGTTGTCTATGTATTGGTAGCAGCATGAAACTTCACTCAGCACAATTTTCATCTGAATTCAGTTCATGTTGGTGTTGGAAACTCCTTTTTCATAGATGTATTTTCAGAGTTCTTTATTGGACAGAACTTCTAAAATTCTGAATATAGTTTTCAAATATTAATTTTGTTCTAATATAAGGAAATAAAGCAGAAATCGTTAAATTATATTAATTTATAACTGAATCATATTGCGGGTTCTGTCTTCGTCTTTGGTACATCTTAATTGTTCTAATGCAATACATCAGAGATTTTACGACTTTAAATGTACATGTATTTTTTTCATTATATAGCTTTTCTTGGGTACTTCGTAGTTTCTTAGATTTTACTTTAAAGTATTCAATTTATATTTCGGAGAAATCCTTAATAAGGACATGTAAATCAATTATGGTTATCATTGAGAGACAACAATCTCGCCGTGTTATGGAGAACTCAAATGTATTTTCATTTTACAATGCCCTACTTAATTTATTTTCTCAATATTAAGTTCTTCCTAGTCTTTCCTTGTTAGATGCATATCTTACATTGCATCGGATACATAAAAAAAGTGAATGAGATGACATAATTGGAAATTGAAAAACTAACCTGTATCGGAAGCGTTAAAAGTTCCACTCGTCATTCATAGGTCAAAGTATATGTATTGATCTTATAATGCGGATTCTCGAGACCTTGTATCATTCTCAACCTCCCGTTACCACTTAAACTCCCGATTCCATCGCATGAGTCATTAGCAGCCACAGCTCTGACGAGCGGCAGCGCGTGCATTCAGCAAACACCTCGAGTCGATGATGACCTGCAGATTGTCCTTCTGGAAAGCAAGAATCCGGTTATCACTCACTTTAAGCATCTAACAAGGCTCGCTAAAGTCCACGCTGTTCAAGAAATTGCCAATTAAGCAGTGAGAGCGTTTAGTACAGGGACACAAACACAACTGGCACAGGTGACAGCTTGCTCTTCAACACTCTTCTGTCACATCCAATGCCTCTTTCGTTATATCAACCGCTGGCGCTGTCATTACCATGGTGGGGTCAATTAAGTTTACCATGCTCCCTTAAGTATTTTACCCGTTGAGCACCACTATCCTGTAACCATCATAGTAATTTCTCTTGTTATTTGAGTAAAATAGAGAATCAAGAAGAAAAACCATGTGTGTGTGAAACAGATAAGAAAGAGAGGATGACATTTTGTGGTAATTTGTCATGTATGGGAAGAAAATAATTATTCATACGGAAATTTAATTAGAAATGTATAGTAAATTTCAAAAGTTTTTACCAAATAATGTAATGTGAGATATTTCAGGAATAGATTCGTGAGTTGAGGACATTGTTTAATGTACTTACACCCTCATATTAAATGAAGCACTATTTCTCCGGAAAACGTTGAAGGACAAACGAAAAGTGTAGCAATCCCGAATGGGATATTTAGTTGATAAAGGTGAAAAATGATGGATAGAGGAATGTTATATTATTATGAGCACCACATTATGAATGAATCTATTTCATAAGGAGAAGTAATCAATAGATCACAAATGGCTATTAATAATTTTTTCCTTAATTAAGATTATCAATTGTTGAAATTACACGAACATCTCCAGTTTCCTCGCCGTTATCAGTTTCTCTCCCACTCACCACTTCGATCGTCACTGCCATCCTTCTTATTGTTCCCCCGCCGTCCGAGACCCAGGCTTCTCATAAAAACTGGACGGTGTGCTTCCGACACTTTCAACAACAGCTGTTGTCTCACACAGCGTAGTCACTACTGTGTTTTTCTAGGGAGGCAGTGTTCTGTACTCTTCGCGCGAAAGTATATTCTTCCTTCAGAGTTTAGTGCTCTTTCTTCCATGGCGCTTGCATTTCCTCGGACTTTCCAAAAACCAATAATATTATAAAATTTGGGTAGTTGGTGCGATATAGGATTATATGATAGCACATTTGAATAGACTAAACTTCAGAAGAGATTTCTGTTTCTACTGACTGGTCCATTATATTTCTAAAATGATATCGAACAATTTAATTTTCGGTGTAAGTACGTGTATGTCTTTGTACGGAACATCTTCCTACGAGGTTGAAAAGTATGTTTTGTTAAACTCGCACAACGCACGTGTCAGTCAAAAACTAGTCCACGCCACAAAACAGAACGACTTCGCGTGCCCCAATTTGTTGTCACTCTGGAGGAGAAGCACCCGTGGACCCGGGGTGCGCCTGCGGTCTTGTATCTGCCACAGTGTCTCTCTCCCCTCGCTCTCTCCCTCGTCCACGCGCGCTTGCTCTCGTTCCACGCACGCGGCCGGCAACTCGCATTGCTTCCCCTCCTTAATTGGAGCAGTTATGACTAGTGTACTCGACCCCCGGCGTCCTTCTTAGCCCTTCATCCTGTCTTCACTCTCACCTCTCCTCGATGTCTCGCTCCCCTAACCGACGCCTGCCCTAACGTTGCCTCTCGGACCCTTAACACACATCAGACACATCGCAGCGTTCAGAAATGCTTTGCCTCCTTCTCTTTGCCCACTTCGCCGGTGACACCCCTCTGCTGCCGTTGAGCGCGCGGGTCTGAGAGTGCGAGAGCGTCTGGAGAAAGGATCTGACTTTTTTATTCCTGTCAAAACGGTTGAGAAGGGGAAGTGGAGCAGGTAGAGAAAGAGAGGTGAATGCGAGGGCGCTGGAACGCGTTCGGGGTGGAGGGTTTTGTTGGGAAGGGGCCTCGAAGATGTTGGTGGCCTATTGGTATCAAAGTCTATAGAAGCTGGTGGAGAGGGAGTCTGAGATCACACTATGACACGTCTAGAAAGGTGATGGTATTAGAATGATTTGGTGATCGGATCTCGGTACGGACTTTAAAGATAGGCATTATGTTAATATGGTGAGAGAGAAACTGAATGTGAAAATGTTATGCGATAGAATGACGAAATGTCTCTCATGGAGTGAAGTACGTAATCGACGAGAATACAAAAAGAACATTTTCTATTCACTGGATTATGTAATACAAGACACTGAGCAACATTACGTATCTGATCCTAGAGCACAAAATTTCCGCACAATGGATGATAAAAAACAATGTTCATGTATTAAGTATTTAGACCAATAACTTGAATATGACAAGATTTTAATGAAGATGAGCTAAGAGTAAGCGATAGTTCATCAAGTAAGCTGTTTTATATTGAATCATGTGCATGGTGGTTTGCAATAAAAGTTTGTCTGTGAGAGTGTTTTCGGTGGTAGCGAGACGCTAACGGCAATATCATACCGTTGACATGCCCTAGGTTGCCACTTCAAGGCAGAGAGCGAATGTGCGTCTTGAGTTTTCATCTCGCGCCCACGGACGCTCGCGGGTGCTGCGTGACATGCGCTTTTATTCTTTTCTTTAGCTCCAGAACTTTCCATGTGCCAACGACCAGACGGCTCTTTTAAGATACCTACACATTTTTTTATTTCAATGAACGGGGAAAGGGGGGAAAGGAACAACTCATGAACCATATTTTGTAAAAAATATAACATTCTGAAAATAAGCTGCATCATGTAGAATATCTACTCAATAAAATGAAGTGTATTTGAAGTTTTAGAAACCTTTGTGCGATGTATTGTACGTGTCTGTTCTGAACACAAGTGAACAAATCGGGGCATCGTAATAATTTTTCAAAGCAATTCCCAAAAGCTACGGATCACTAGATACAGTCTGACTAAGTTTTCTGAGGAGCTGTTGGGGCTCCAGCCCAACAGACCTTGAAGCAACAAAGCAGAAGAAACATGCATTTTGTAATTCGTGCGTGGCTGATCTTTCTTCCCGCTAGCTTGCTGCCCTCGGGCATGTCTTGTTTCGCTCCCTCATCTTCATCGCTCTCCTCCTCCACATTTCCTATCACGTCTCGAAGAAATCGGGGGCGAGCCACCGGGAGGGGGAGATGGGCGACGTTGCGATTGCACCCCGCAGTTTTCATGAAATGGGTCACCCCACCCCCTACTGTCCTGGCCCCAGATAAGTCACGACGATATCTGTTCCTCTACCTGGGCTGGCCAAAAATGTCGGACGGTCACGCTACCCTCGATCAACCGGGCGAAGTCTCCCAAAACCACTATGTCGTTTGTAGTCTCCCTCCACCCCCGACAACCTTCGCTCGTTGTGCTCTTGGTTATGATTTACTACGGAACTTTTCAGTGGAGTGAATAAAACAAATTACAGAAGTGAGGGTTCGTTACTCAACATTCTAAGACCATTCCATCGACAATATTTAAAAAATTCTTAAATTGCATTCCACCAATTAACTTGATAACTAAAATAGCCTTGTTGTAGTGTGCATTTTGACTTATTTTATTTGAAAAAGAGAATGTACGAAATTTTTCAATTCTAAAAACTTAAGTGTAAAAGTGACCCTTTATAAATGTTTGTTTACTAATTTAAACTGTTTTCAATCGTATTAGAAATAAACAAAGAACAATGTAGAAGGTAAAAATCTGTTTCGTTGAAAAATACGTTTCATATTCCCGAGAGAAGAGTAAATATCGTAAGCAATGGCATTTCTATGAAATAGAAGAATTTTACTCAAATTCCACGTCACAACTATACTCCACATTAAAAAATATTTTTACTTTTATCTGTTGTATTATTGTCAAGAAATTACGTGTGAAAATATCATTGATTTGTTTCATGTTGAGAATGATTTATAAAAAGATTACTTTCAGAGATCTGTAAATCGGTAGAAATAGGTATCAGTATGTAAATATTGCATATTTGTAATGGATACAGGCTTCCAATGATAAGATTCTAAACTTTAATTAGTTTTTAAAAATTTCTAAAATTTTCTTGGAACTAAGACATTGGATTTATTCTTGCTTTAACCACCAGCAGATTTGACAGAGTGTATTTTTACACCTGCACTTTGTGTACATATACGATTGTTACAATTTTATAATTTTTTAAATACATTTTTAAAATACCAAGAGATAAATTGGTCGGCAAAAAATATAGGATATGAAGTCTTCACTAATATAGCACTGACTGCGACTTCCACTTAAACATTCCCTTTGTCTCAGAAACTTCTATCATTTTACATAGAGTACCAGTGAAATGTGCCTATGACGATCGTAAAAAGCACTTTGGTTTCCATTGAATATCCCATTCTGCACTTAAATTACAGTTCACAAAGCAGGTAAGGTTACCAAAACTTATGCTTCAACTTACTATGTTACCACAGTGGGATTCCATCGAGGAAAGCAGTCGAGAAATTTAAGTTGCAACGTCGTTTAAGTCTAATGATTCAATTATTTCACTGAACTAGAAGAACATTACCTTCTACTTTCAACTCAATTCTACCTATCTAACAAAAGAATGAACTTAATATTGCCATTCAATTGCAGGTTGCAAATTAATTGTGATTGATTAATTTCTGTTATTCAGAGAAGGGCTGCCGAGAGGTTTCCGAGACCCTACGGCAGATTTTGAAACTGAGGACTCCTTACATTTTTGTCTCCTTTCTTCAAACTCTTCCACTTTTTCAAATAATCGCATTTGAATCATTTTTTCATTCTTGCTTCAGAAAATCATATTTTTTTACGATTTATTGTAGCGAAAATGTCAATTTTATTGGTTTGTAATAAAGAAACTTCGAGATTTTAAATTGATGTTAAGTTGTTGTACATTCTCGCAAATTGTCTTTTGACTTTTAATACTTAAGAATTTGTACTTGACATTGAACTCTAGAGTACATCAATAAAAATTTGTTAATTATAAGAATCGACAGTCACTCTTGGTTAAAATGTAAAGTGCAGGTAACTTCCAGGTAAAATACATAAACATGGAAGTGTTTTTTGCATTAGTCAAATGAACTAGCAAATATTTACTTTATTGCCAATATAAGGTTATGCTAACTTGAAAATCAAACTTTTGAATTATATTTCTTACCTTCTTTCTCTCTATTCCAGTTTTGTCCCACTCTGTAATCTGGCGGCTCAGTATCGTCTGGAAGAAGACGCGATTGTCATTCCACTCACAGTTGCTTCAGTCCAGCGCTCTCCACGATCTAGAGACATAGACCGCTACATCGGCTGTAGCGTCCGTGTATACTCCTCACTGTGGGACGAACGCAAAATCTTGCTGAAAACTTCTTAAATTATATCAAATTTGGAAAGATCAATTTAAATAATTTTGCAAAAGGGATAAATTTAACTAAAATAAATGTTGAAAGGCACCATTATGTTATATCTGTATAGACGTCTCGCAAAGAAAACTGACACGATTTGTATTTAGCGTTATTCATAAACTGAAGTAGCTTATGCTGGTTGTACATTGCACATTTAATGTGCACTGAAGGCTCCTATTTAAATTTTGTATACTGTTTAAATTTGTAAAGGTGGAAAATTGTATTTAATATTAGGGTATAAAACAAGTGAGGTTCGTTTGTAAGTTCTCAGCAGTTATTTCCTAAAATAGTATCCAGTTTTCTAAACTTTTATCTTCATCATTTTAAATACTGAATTTTTTAATTCATAAAGATTTTAATGTATGAGTTTATATTTAAGATACTGTTCCCGTCCGAACGTTGTCAAATAAGCAACCATTTATGATACTTAGAATTTCTAAAAAAGTTCAAATTTATGAACCTTGTGAACATTGTATTTTAATAATAAATCAAGGTCAAACGGTATGAGGTAAAAAAAATATTTCATATCATTAGGTTGTTTAATTTTGAATATCATTCATTGAGAGTATCGCGGTTATTTCAATTCTACTTTCAAAAAATTTCAAGTCATATATTAGACAAGAAATGGTGGCCGTAATGATAGTGGTTGCAGTTTCTGCTCAGCTATTCTTCGAATTTGTAAAAAAATAAAAAAAATAAAAATGAATGAGTAGTTGTTAACAGATTAATACGACTAGATAGGAGGTTCCAAATGTGTATCCATACAAATCTACGCTAAAAACAAAATAATTCTATTATATTCCTTAAAAGAGTAACAAAAACAATCTGTAGTGCACAGAAAATGGTACGAAGTGCGATTTAATTTTTATTGATATTTTGCCATAGTCGTTTGGACGGATAATAAGTGAATTATTATTTCTCGCAAAAGAGACCTTAATTTGTTTCTCATTTTTCACAGCCTTTGTTGTTTGTAATATTTGTTTACAAGAATCAGTACAGTAACAAGGGACTAAAGAGTTTGTTATCTAAGAATCCCATTTTGGCCCACTTTGTCGCTTTTGCTATTGTGCGTCGCGTCAGTGGTAGCGGTTTAAGTCGATAAGCGGCTCAACTCGTGGTAGGACAGGTTCCGTTCGAACTCACTTCCCCTGTGCGAACAATTTCTTCCTAGCCTTTTTTTAGTACAATGCTCCTATGCAGAGTGTATGTTAGGTTTAAGCGAATGGACATGTGAAATAGAGCTCCTCCAAGATATGTATATTTGGGTATTTGGAAAGATACTGGTAATTACAATTTTATACCAGTTAAGAAAGGAGCTTCTCTAAAGTGTCCGTGTGTAAAATTGAGAAAATTCGGCCCATAGGTACCGAAATAACAGCAAGGGAAATATTGCATATAACATGGCGATGAAGTTTACGTAAGAAAAGTGCATAGAAAAGTAGTTAAAGTGAAGTATAGGAATCATGAATATTAATTTAAATTAAAGAAAAGCATCTACAAAGGATAATTGTGAAATATAAAGTGAATCTAGCAAGAACTTGTGGAGATATAAAATTTTGAACGGAGAAGTACACGAAATATTACGATACGATGTTCACTTTGAAATGACACTGGAGCACAGTAGAAATCGACTAGAATGTAGTTTGGTATATGCTCTGGTAGATGCTTGCAAATGAAACCATTAAGAAAGATGCAGCGACTTAATATACATTAGTAAAACATAATCTTACGTAAAATTGAAAAAGACCATATGTATGATTATAAACAGGCACGGAGTCCTCTATAAGGTTTGGAAACGCAGAGTAATAATGTGACATCTATGTACTGTATATGTGCATGTGATACATGTGCCTCAAGCTATAGTGCTAGAAAACAGCGCTGCCTGGATCTTCGCTAGGAATTATATACTAAACAAAGGGATTTCTGCCTTTTGTATCACTTAGGTGCAGCCCACGTAAATTAAACTTGGTGGGTGGGCAAAGGGGCATATATCTGACTTATCTACAGAATTTCATTGATGTAATTAAAGAAGAGCCAAAATTATTAAGGGAAAAAGTGTCAAAATGAAACGATCGATTTTCAAAAATTGTGAATAACTTTTGAACAAGACGGTCGAATTGTGTGAAACATGTTTTATTGAAAACAAGATTTAAGACCACACATATAATATACGAGTTCCAACCGAACTAAACTGCAAGGGAAGGCCACAATAAATAAAAAGATCCATAAATCCTAGATACCAATAACCAAAATACAATAAAAATAAGAAATACTAGGAAAACAAAACAATGATGATGGTCGCAAAAGGAAAAAGAAGCAAAAAGCATTTCAATCGAAAATAGATCTACGAAATGAAACCAATGATGAAGTAACGACACTAATAGGATCCCCAGCACGAAGTACTGCCTCCAGTGAGGCACAGTCAATGAAGGATGATACAACACCAGGAACAAGAGCGAGTAGAGTAAGGTAGAAAGGTGTAGTAGATCTAGAAAGGATAGTGGAGACAGAGGTACAAGGGGTGGATATGTTACAAATACATAGACGCGTTGAGCAATTAAATGAAATATTTGCAGGGGAAAAATTTAAAAAATTAAATGCAAGTTTACAGATTATAATAATAGACGGTGTTTCAGAGCTATTGAGAACAATAGATTAAAATTACAGAATGATTATTACAGAGAAGAGGAAAAATTAAGATAGTTGACAAAAAGGCACAGCAGAAGCAACGAGAAATGGAGAAAGTGTAAGATGAACCAATAGAAACAGATCGGCAACTAGTATCAGAAGAAGAAGAAGAAACAGCATTGCAGACAGAGGAAATACATGCATTAATAAAAGCAAAGCATAGAAGGGGCGGCAGGGATTAAAGTGATTGAAATGCACCAGTTTATAGCAAACATGATACACGGGAAAAGTGAAGAACACATAAATGTCTTAGATGAACGAATTAACATTTTGAAAACAACGTGCCCAGAAAAAATGAGATAAGGGGTATGATAAAGTCTGTCAAGAAATACAAAAGGAAACAGTAGAACTAAAAGAACACGTGCAAAAGGACGACAATGGACCGAGGCAAGTGTTCATTTGCATTGTTATAATTGCGAAATATTATCAGTTCTCAGTTTAAGTAATGTTTAACGCCATGGAAAGGCCCCACTAATCAGGCTCCACTTGTCAAACGATTATCCTGAGCCGTGATAGTGCTTAATGACGCCGTTTAGAATGCGCAAACTATTATAAAGCAATTGCATAATTTATTATATAAAGATTAATTTCTTAAAGAAAATATATGCACCGGCTTATGTTGAAAATTACCAAGCTCATGGACGTACAATACAATATAACTTAACTGAAAAGGTGTTCCCTTTGTGTTAATGTGTGAAGACCCTTTTTTCACGGAAATAAGTGCGCGTTGTTCCACGAATCAGTGGCGACTCCACTCCGTAGTCAGTTCGTCTCCAACAGTCAGCGAGTACAGTTAGTTGTTGTGTGCGTGCAAGTGAAGTTAGGCGGTGTGCATAAGAACATGGAGATGTTCATTTTAGTACATGATTAAGTATGCCGATTCTTTTAAATGGCATCATATTATTGCAGCCAAGTTCAGTAATCTTAGCAGGATGGTGTTAATGAAATTAATTGCAATATCTGTCCTTGGAGGGCATTCGAACCTCCGGCGTGGCCGCAGGAGCCATGCTTGCAGAAAGTTTCAACTTAGTGGCAATTCCAATTATTAACCACGAGGACTACTACTACAAGGTTTGATTAGCATATATTAGCATTATTCACGAAGAGCTAATTGGAGCAGATTCAACTGGTCAAGTTCATACACTATTACGAACTACCGTCTCCAAGAGGAACTTCAACCGCTTCGATGCTACAAATGTCGTAAATACGGCCACATGGCGAGAATATACAAGGAAAAATAAGACTACTGAGGACACTGTGGCAGAAAAGGACACCATTATAGGACTTGTGAATATACGACTGAGGAGATAAAATATATAAACTATACGAAGGAATCTGCCAGCAGTACATGGCGTGCCAGGACAATGCACGGAAAATATATCAGCGCGACGAGTATTAGAACAGACTATAAATTACGGGAGTTAGAATACTTCAACAAAACTTGCATCGTGGAAATACAGGATCAGCTGAATTAGGACGCCACATGGAAAATAATAATTTAGACGTTGCATGCTACAGGAACAAATAAATAAAAACGGTGAGCCGAAATATATCCCATTGAGGTACATAATGCTGCATAAAATAAACTCCTGGTCGCGCAATTATAATAAGAAATGGTGATGCAAAAATATTGGAAATACAACAGCAGACCGGTGCATTCGAAGTTATTATTTACAATTCAGGAAACAGATTTGGTGAAATTGAAACGTATAGTAAATTTTCAAACAACATAGATGCTGACAAAAGTATTAACAGAAGTAATAAAAACTACAAACACAAAAATATCCTAATATGTTTGGATGCAAATGCACGATCTCGATTATCAGGGGATAGGAAAACAAATAAAAGGGAAATTTTTTAAAAATTTCTACTAATGGAAAATTTGATAGTCCGCAATAAATAAGGTGAAAATACATTATGGGAACACAAGATTCTTGAGTCATGTACCTAATGTTAACAAATGTCTGGAAACGTCATACAATGAAATTGGAAAATAAGAGATAGAGTTGGAATGGAAATAATGCAACATTGGAAATGGAAATAATTGCATCTAAAGATGACGAAAGAGAATTAATATATATGTCACAAACATGGGTAAATTGGCAAAAATTAAAAACAGCTAAAACAAATTGGGCAAAACAAGGAAGAACATGTCAAACACATCACGACATAGATAACGCAATTGATCAGCTACAGTTGAATATATTAACAGGATGTATGGAGGAAATGTAGGAACCAAATATGAAAAAGGGGTGAACCTGGTGAACGAAAGAGCTCCGTGCCAAGAAGAAAAAGAAAAATCAGTTAAATAGGCAGTTAATGCGGAAAAAGGCAAAAACGCAACTATGAAACAGAAATTTTGCACACCTTTCAAATAGAGCGAAGGGATTACAAGCAAAGTGTATTAGACGCCAGGAAGAAAGTTTGGGAACAATATGTGAATAAGATGTTGCAACATTCTTGCTGGGGTACCGTGTAAAATAGGAGCGGGGAAAATAATGCAAAAAAAGGTATGGAAAAGTGTATGTGTGGACGGGTAAGTGAAAGATATAGGAACATGGAAAGATATAGGAACATGTTTCCTACAGGAATTGTTTCCGCAGGAACCGTAAATAAATTTCCCACAACTACAAATTAAACAGGAAGACATACAGTATATAACCAAAGAGGAAATGAAAGAAAGAAATTTGAAACTACAACCAAGAAAGAACCCAGGGTATGAGATGGTGAGGTAGGTATATACGGAAATTCAAGATACAGTATTAGATATCTAAAACAGTTGTGTTGAATAAGGATATTTGCCAGTGGTGTGGAAAATAGCAGAAATTAAATTATTCTTAAAACCAGGACAAGATCCACAACAGAGTTAATCGTACAGGCCGATAGCGCTCTTACCTACATTCGGTACAATATTTGACAGATGGATATATAAAAAAAATAAGTGCTTTCATGGAAAAAGGGAAAAAATTTATGAGTGGTAATACGGATTTCGACCACAAAGAGCAGCGGATGGAGCACATGCGCGTTTATATAACACAAAGAGACCATAAGTAATGTCTTGTATGTGTCTTCTTGGAAGTCGAAGGAGCATTCGATACAGCTAATTGGGAAATAATAGTAAACACAATGGAGAGGAAAGGAATACCACGATGTTTACTACAACTAGTACACTCCTATCTACATTATATACATTGTTGAAATAGGAGATCAGAAAATATAACCTGTTACATAAAGCAACAGGTGGGTGTCCACAGGGTTCCGCAACAGGTCCATTATATGGAACATATTAATGGACAATATATTGGAAAATTTGCAAAATAAATCCATAAAGTTTGCAGCATATATGGACGACATTACTGTGCTAATAGAAGGAGACAGTAGACGAGAATTGGAAAAAGATGGACAACGAATACTGACCCATTTCAAACAATTATCCACAGAAAACAAATTGGAGCTTTCAGTAGCAAAAACAAAAGTATTGTGGTTCGGACATACCTGCAAATACAGACGTAATCCATGCATTAAGATACGTGGAGAAAATATCAAGTTTATAAATTGATATAGATTTTTAGATCTTGTTTTGTACCAATTTTCAATAGAACATTTTGAAACTTATTATGTTTGATTGCATTGATAGTCTTGGTTTATGAATCTGAGACAGATTTATAAAACATTGTGTACATTGTTTTCGATTTGAGAGACAAAGGTAAAATTGATTTTCTAGCATTTAAAAATTATTAGAATAAAAAAGCGTTTTTGTGTATATTACTGTGTAGTATAATTAATTTCTAGTGCTTCTAAGATAACTTGAAATCGGTAAATAATTTGTATATGACTCAAATAATAAAGAAGAAATTATTGTAAAATGTTATAAAGTTTAGCAAACTTTGAGGTAGAATCGCATGAAAAGTGAAAAGTGTTCATCGGAAATCCAGATCACATGAGCCAAAATTTTTGAAACTCACGACCAGTGACCATGTGAAATGAACAGAGAAAGGACGGTATCTACTGCTGTACGTATCATTGCTAACATCGTGTGACGAGTTCGTAAAACTTATCGTTAATAATCTGGATGATAAAACGTGTTCAATTTCTGAGTGAGATAGAACTATTCTAGAACTATTTGAATGACTGGAAATTAACACATAGTGAACACGAGTTCACATCACCATATAGATAATTATAGGACAATCAGTACATATCTAAAAAATAATTAATTAATTTGATTATATGATGTTTGTGTTATTTTGGAAGGATAATAATTGGGATTTAAGAAATGCATAGTATGAATAAGAGGTTTTCTGTTAATGAATTAATTTGGTTCAATGTTGTTTAAGTTATTTTGGAAGGGTAAATCACGAGGGGATTTATGAAATGTTAATAAAACGCCTTGTATAATAAAATTGTTAAAAGAAAGTAATAAATTGTTGTAGTTTTGGATGAAAATTTACAATTTCTTACACACATAAATTATGTAGCAGGCTAGAAATTATATTATGGTTTGCTCAGGGTAGGGATAACAAAATTCAATATACGGCAAGAAGATAAAATATGGTTATATAAAGGAGCAGTACGACAAATGCTAACTTTCCGCTCAAATGTATGGGGATATAGAGTAGTAACAGGATATGTTGAACGGAAAATTAATTAGTTCAAAGAACATGCCTCCTGGCAATAGGAGGAGCATAACGAACATTATCACGAGAATTTTTAGAAGTTATAAATGGAATAATGCCATTGGATTTATACATTGCTGAATTACAATTTCGAAGGAAAATAGAACAAACGGGAAAAATAACTATAGCAGGGCAAGAGATAGAAAACAAAACAATGGAAAGGAATGATACCTAAACAAATAATGCAGACGTGGTAAATTCGATGGGGAAAACATCAAAAGGACGAATAACTAACAAATTAATCCAAATGTGCAATTTGCCTACATGAATAGAAAATGGTTCAAGCTTAATCCATATGTAATTGAGTACATATCAGGACATGTGAGTTTCAATAGTTTCCTAGTAGAGAGAGGAATAAGGGAAGTATCAGACTGTATACTATGTGGCAAAAAAGAAGAATCACTTGAACATCAGATGTGGGACTGCAAGTGGTATGGCGAAAAACGATCAGAATATATAAGAGAAGTGAAGGCGTTACTGGAAAACAAGATAAGAACACAGTAATAGACACTAAAGAGAAAATGTGAGGTTATTAGAGAATATGTAGCAAAATTAGGAATAATACGTGACGCATTGAAAAGAGAAATTATTTGGGATAGTAGATGATTATCCTCTTGCTCGTGGTAGGGAACAGAAATTTGTGAAACAAATAGCAAAGAGACACGATAATGAATGAAAATAAGATGATTACTTAAAAAATATGAGCCTTGTAATGATCAGGTTAAAGACAAGACCAAACTAAATCGAAAAAATGCAATGTAAACAAATAAAAATATAAACTTTATGAATTTTCTTATTTCCTTCTTAAGTACCCCTGTTTTTTGTTCACGTTAATTTACCAATATTTTTCTCTGAATTCCCATTTCAATACTTCGGTATCAATATATTTCTAAATTTGTGCTTGTGTGAGCAATTCTTCACATAAAAGAATATTTGTGCTTTTGTAATTCATTCACGTGCTTCGACAACATTGAATGTGGTTTCATTTCTTGAGGCGGAAGAAATAAACAACCGTTACACACACACACACACACACACATATATATATATATATATNCTCCAATAGAATTCCTCCAACGCATTCAATGTTACATTCATGTCTTTTCCTTAGTAATTGTTTAAACAACGAAGAATGGTTTCACTCTCTCTTCTACAAAGTGTTACCTTTATATAGGAACGGTAATATAAAATATATCCGAGGACGTTCCAAGACTTGGAAACTGTGACAGGGATGTCAGAGTGAGCAAGTATAAAGGCAGCGGAGCACGGTGTGCTCAGGAGGAGCATGCCGTTTTTGCTGCCTGTGAAGACGGGTTGCAGCCAGGGTTGACGAGTAGGCTATCGTGGCGGGACGGGAGAGGTCGTACAAAAATTCCTGACTTCCAATGCGATGATCGCGAAGGTAGTGCACTGTTTACTATAGGTGAAACATTTGAGAACTAATAGGTATACTAAACTGTATTCCACTATGAATCGTAAATAAACATTATTACATTTTTCTGTATTATGAAATTTGTTTCCCTATTTTGTTTTTTATGTATTGATTTTGCATGTGAACAAAATGAAAGATATTGCTTTGTGTTATTGTCAGTACAAACTAGTTAGATTCATTGTGCGGAGGTCAATGGAACGCACGGTTGCAGAGACCACGAAAGGAATTTGTGAACCTCTTCCTGTTTTCCGATAACAGAAGTCTTTGTCGCGATTTGTATCTCTTGATACGCGGAGGAATGCAACTAAGTATCTATGCTCCTACACCATTGGTCTACGATCGAAAAATATTTTTAAACTCACAATTCAAATAAAAACACTAAAATATTTGAATGTTGGTTAATTTATTCCCAAATTTATCTTCAGTAATTTCATTTTATTAAATTAAAAATCAAAGCCATTAATTGCCTTCTTTTACATTTGTGGTTTCTTCCCTGTTATAGCTCCGTCCTGTCGCCCGTGGAATTATATTCACAACAATTTAATGTTTCGTGTACAAATCTATAAATTTCAATATGTATTAACATTTTATAACAGGATTTGGAAGTTCTTAAAAGTGTTTTAATTTTTTTCCATTTTTTTAAATTGCTCGTCACTATTACACGATTCCGTAATATTAAACTATTTTATTTTTTTAGTTGTGAAGATAGACACACAATTATTCCTAATTAGAGAAAAAAATTAAGAAAAGAATTAGTGTGTAAATATACGAGATGAGAAATTGGAATGCGATACTACTTTTATGTATTGAAGATATAAATGTTGATTTGAGACAAATTATTGAACCCACTGATTGGTCTATGTTATAGGCGAACATCGAACCCAACTCCTTTGGATGTTTCAAAGAGGAAATTGGTAAGAATAGCTCTTATAATGAGTACGATGGTAATAATAAAGGAGGTGGGAATGAAGTTGGTTACGTGGTGAAAACTGGTTGTGTCGAGGATGACCGATGCAATGATCGCAGCAATTTCTAATTGCTAATGGCTTCACATTGCCGAGTGACTGAACTTTTTGTGACCAAGAACTGTGATGTTTGCGGTCTAAGAAATTGCCCTTGGGGTACCAACACCGCTGTCTGCAATAGCTCTAATAGAATCCGGATGATGTGCCAGACGCTGCAGTTGAGATGTCACCTACGTAAGTAGCTATTTTGTGGAGCACTCATTACTAATTTTTGCAATTAATACAAACTCCTTGGTATTTTTTATACATTTAATTCTGGAATGAAAATTATCCTATTTAGAACTAATGAAATTTATTCTAATGAAACAGTAAAATTAATATTAGGTATCTAAATTCTAGAACACTATAAAAATAATTATTTAATTTTATTTATATCTGAAGCTAGTTATTGATAAGTATTAACGCTACACGAAAAAAAAGTTAAGAAACTGGAAATGCACTATTTCGGTCCCAATTTGTTGCTAAAAAGTAACCAAGAGGAGAACAAATTTAATCAATTTTATTTCCAAGAAATTAAAGAAACTTGCAGAGTGCAAGACGGAAAACTGGGTCACACAAATATTCGGACAGAGAATTGGGTGATGTCTTGGAAGACCTGACTACTTTGCTCATATTTATTAAATATAAACTTTGCTCACATTTATTGAAATATCATTGCCGTGCTGTGACGATGTAACTCTGTGAAATGGTTATAGAGTTGGAGATGAATTTGGAATTTTGATTAGGTTTTCGTTATAATTTCGTTTATGAATACTAAAATATTAAGACTACATTTCATCCACATTGACAGGTCAATAAAATTCAGATAAGATTTTTTAATGCACGAGGAAGGATATAATTTTAAGGAGACCGCACTCATTTAATTGTTACAGAGGCAATATCAAGTTTCTTCACATATGACTTTTTCTATTTTATTAAACAAAAGTTTTATATCCATTTTTTTAACTCGCACCTTCTTAGTGCAGTGGTAGCAATCTGCAGCCATAGCAGGAGGTCCCGGATTAAAATCTCGATCTGACGCAATTTGCACCTGTCCATAGACGGTGTAATCCGTGTTTCGTCTTGGCTTGAGGTTCAGAGTATTTTGCATTTCCTTCTAATGAACAATCTCGTTTCTCTTCTCGAGAAAAATAAACATTTGAGCTTGGGAAAATTTGCTACTTTTTGTATCAATGAAGGATGTTTGGGAGTGGGCGCTTGATAATGGTATGAGTTAGAAATAATAATCTAAGAAAAAATATTTATTTTGTGTAAAATAAATTAATAGTATATAGAAATTGAATGCAATAATTGAAACAAAGGGTCAGACCAGTATTAAACTATGCAATGATTAAGCAAATGCATGGAATAAAAAGCAACTTTAAGTGTTTCATTTATATATTATTTGAAAAATATGAGGAGGATCAATATTTATTGTATTTATTTTAATAGAAAAATAGTTGCAAATCTTACTTTTGTATGTAGGGAGACTGTATTAGTGATTGGAGAACTATTTTGTATGTGTAAATAAGTGTATCTGGAATTCATTATGTTAGTCTTGCGCAAGTTCTGTCACACTAAATGTTCAAGTAGCTGAGTAGAAGTAACGGAATGTCACATTCATTCTCTAATTAACATTCTTGACTTGTTCATGCAAAGGATTTTTTTAAATGTGCAAACGTCGTATTAAAAATGATATACACTATCTCTCTTATTGTTGATGCGGTGATTTAACACATTTTTATCATAATACATCAGTTTATGAAATAAAAAAAAACGGAAATATGTTAATGCATGTAAATGTATATTAATTTAGTGTCTTGTTACAACTCTCTTATTTTAAATTGATGTAGGGCTTATGACATTTTTTTCGTATTGTATGGAGCTATCTTTCAGCAAATATTTTACTTCTGCTAACAGTGAAGGAACAGTGAAGAAACTTGAATCACTCCCGTAGCAGTTCGAATTCAGAACAACAAGACGAAAGTCCCAATTTACAAACAGTTTCTACATCCTTCTTTGCTTTAGCTATCCCATCAATCGGTCCATTCTCACCACTAATTTCATCGCCGTTTCCTTCTGCAGCTCGAACGCTTCGGACCTCTCACCCTTAACCGCGGAACAGCTGTCTACGAGGGCCACCGATTGCCCTGGGGCCAGGTTCTCGTAAATTTACGCCCATTAACGCGGAGGAAAACCAGCGGTTGTCTTAAGCTGTGTAGTTATTAGGCACAACGTTACTCTGATGCTCACAGTTCAAGCGATCCTGAAAAAACACCTCGAGTTGAGAAATGACGAGGACACTGGAAATGAGAACTATCATTTCAAAACTACGCGATTAGTGGAACCAAACATACTGTATTATTTAAGAACTATGAATTATAAATGGCATATATTAAGTGAAAATAATTATCGATATTCAAACATTTTATCACAAAAATGCGATAGAATACTTAGCATTCAATAATATTGCAAAATTGCCTTGCGGACACATTTGTTTCACTCAAGTTCATGTCAGTTTCTGAATATTATCCCACTTTTTCTACAATGCATACCGTAGAAATCTCCTTAATCTATTTGCTTAACAAAATATTCTGACAGAATATTTTTGAAATCAAATTTCAGTAGTGTGTTCCATTCAAGTAAGTAATTGATTTGACTCAACATATTTCCACCATCTGTATAAAATTCATGAAAGAACAAAACACGACTCTCTTTTCAACAAACAACCTTTAAACACAACACTTTAAAACCAAAACATTAAATTTTATATTTGCACTTTAAAATACTAAGACAACATTTCGACTTTTGTTTCAAATCATCATCAGGTTACTAAAACGTCTTTTGATTAGTTTTAAAGTGTTGGGATTAAATGTTGTCTGTTGGAGAGAGGGTCGATTTTTGTCGATTCATAAACAATTTAATATTCTGCTGAAATACGTCTTATTGTTAGTCACATATCGCAATACTTATCTTCGTTGTATTTTCTATTCATCTTGAAAGTGCGAATTACTGGTTGTCCAAACATTTTCCTTCAAGGTCTCTCATTTTAATTAGTTATAATAGACTTAAAGAGATTTGCAAGAACGAGACACTCTTGAATTTTGTCTTTTTTTATCAATACGAAATTTGGCGTGTTTTGTAGAAGTAAATAAATTCTCAAGAACTGGAGCTGTTATCGCCTCCTATTTATGGATATGGATATTTGTAAGAGCTATATTTTGGGGCACAAACAAGGTGGAATTAAAGTGGAAAAGTAAATCACAGACTTGGCGTTAAAAAAAACATCGCTTGGGCGGATAAGCCACGGACATCTAAGATGAGTGAAAAGACGCCGGCGCTCGGAGCTTCTCGGAACACGTGCCGAGTCCGGGATTAGCTCTCGCTCGTTAGAAGCGTGGGCAGCGCGGCCGTCGGCGATACTGAGAACTCTCAGATGAGCCTCTGGAGGAAGGTTAAATGGTCAATGGTGGAGACCGCATCAGCCGTCTTTAACCGCTAAAAGAGCCAATATGGAGGGCACCAGCACAAACAAATACATGGTTACTGTTACCAGCGATTTGTACTGACTAAACTACGCAAGTAATGCTTAGGTATGTGGAGAAATTGAAAAAGATTAAACGAAGTAGTTCTTGACGTATTGGTAAGGTTAGAATGTCATTTATGAATAGTAATTTATCCACGTTTTCACAGGGATAGACAGATATATATGGTATAACACAGAGAAAAGTGAATTGGAATGAAGATACTAATAGGTTGCTAACTAACTTCGTAAATTGAAATCTCTCACCATTTCGTACGTCACTTACTGGTTTTACTGTGGTTGGGTGGGATAATTGTAAACAAGGTTAGCATGTTTCTCTTTCACACCTCAATTTTAATGTCTTAATATGTAAAAAATATAATTTTCAGCATCCTAATATAACGGATCACTCTCCTGCTTCATCAACCTTTTGAAACGAAGATTCCAAGTATGAAATTTCCAATACTTATTCGTCTGTTTACAATTACCTCGCATTGATGCAAATATTCCTGAAACAAGGGGGTAATTGTAAGCAACGAAATCTCTTGTCATTCCGACTATGGAACGAGTGTCAGTATCAGCATCTTATTGTAATCGTAGGAACTTTAAAAAATATATATACCCTTTATATATATTTATTACGATTCGATGTTTATATTTACCCCGTATCCCCTTTTACTCGCGTATTTGATACAAATATCGTAAGCCCCTGAAATATAGTTTTATGGATAATCAAAAAAATTAATTTGTTATTGTATAGGATGAACCCTATACATCAACCACGTATTAAAACTCATTGTAATCATATTGAACTTCAAATACAGGAATATCTGACTAAAACGTATAAGAACATGGCGAGTTAAAAACAATACATTCTGTGTATGTTTACTTTGCTGGAAGACGTTAAAATATTTATGACACCTACTTTTACACTAATTGGAAAAGGTAAGATTGCTTTGAGGTTGTTTTTTAAGACGATTTATCTTCAGCTACAATAATTTTAGTTTTTGGTTTATCAATTTGTTCCAGTACTTTCCAATTCATCTAACAGAGATTATCGACACTTCAAGGACATGAAACGTATTGTCTTTTAACTTTTTCCCTCTATGTCTACGAGTAAAAATATACAGAGTACAACGTCTCTAGTGGTTGGCTCCTATTAGCTTACTTTTTTTAATATTGCCACATATTTTGAAATATTTATCCGAATCATCTATCCTTTCTTATCAATCATCATTCATCTTTTGTTTCCTCCGCAATTAATCATCTTTTATATCGGTAAGTATGCAAGTTAATTGAGAAACACATCCGTTGTACGACAAAACTATGCAAAACTTACACTAAATTAAATTTTTGTTCGATTACCCTGACTCCAGAAATATATGTAAGTAAATATGTAAGTAAGTAGGGTACATATAAACATGTAAGTGCGCTACAAATTTACTTCAAGATAACACCAATATTTTTCTGTTACCTTAATTCATTGCTGACCATATTACTTGGCTCAATCATCTGTTTGGATTATCTGTTTGACCCGTTGAATTTTGAGGATGTTTTAAGACGGGGTCACACAGCAACTATTAATATGAATATAAAACTAGATTAATCTATTAGTACATGATATCGCCACGGTGTCAGTGTGATTGCCCGTCACGAAGTCATCCGGGATTCGATCCCCGAGCGGGGCTTGTAAGTGTTGTTAAGTAGAACACCGTCGTTTGCATTTTTCTTTGTCTGGCTTGTAAATTGATTAAGAAGGCGTGTTTTAAAATTTCTAACTGAAATGAATTAATTTTTTTACATGAAACAACTGCAGGTTGTCTTGTTTGACTTTAATTCGTATTTGTTGTAAGATATTTTGGGATAATAGGATATCGAAACTTCATTATATTGTATATAATGTCCCGAATTCTCAAGTAAAATCATTACACTACGAAACAATACTATACGATATACGCAATTGCAAGAATAAAATACTAAACTGTTACATACACTGAACGCATTAGACTCGCAAGTTCATTTTGAAAGTATTCTCTAAGAGTATTTAGTATCTTGTGCTTATTATTTTGTTCTTTCTATGTTTTTTTTTCAAATGTTGCTCTAAATAAACCACCCAAGTTCTAGCTTGATATATGGTATATCTTGATAAGATATTCTCTCAAACCACACTATACGTAAGAGAAACGATATAGTTTCCATACTTTTAAAACATTGTATGAAACAAAGGATTGAAGAACAACACTTGAGACTCTGATTTATACTCTGTAATAAACGTATATTGACATTTAATTTTAAATTATGTATGGTCGGTCATTACCTCGTACCGAACATTCGAATGGTATATAATATTCTTGTAGGTGAAATAACTGCCAACATATTTGCTTTATGCCATTACGGAGATAACATTTTTCACTCTGTGAAGACGTAAGTAACTTCATATATGAACTTCACTCATTTCCGGGAAACGTAACCAGCATCTCGTTGTTCTGGACTTCACATATTTCTACCTATGCAAAATTAAGATTATAGTTTAAATTAATTGTAAAGATTAACTGGAGGTGTCTCATTAGATTTCCTCACACAAATGTTCTTACTTTCTCGTGTATACTTGTAAATTGTAATTTTAAATTTTAGTTTTAAGTATATTTTAAATGTATTTTGTTGTGTAAACATATACATTATATATTTAAAAAACCTTGTAAAGCAGATCACTGCTGATCCTGGTTAATTAAAAAAATATATGTTTTTTTTTTTAAATTTTTATATCTGCTTCCTTCATGTCGACCGCAGCTCGTCAATCTATCGTATCTACAATCTTTACTACAACTTCTGCAACGTTTTCACAATTGAAAATGCAACCGCTAATCGACTATGATATTCTCCATTAATCTTTCCCCTACATGGCTATCAATGAACCCATAAAATAGACTGAAACATTACTAGAACCATTGTGTGAAGAACACAGTTCCATTCATTAGACTAATTCCAGAACTCAACTTTGAAATCTAACATAGCCTTCGTACATGCAATGGATATTAAAACCTAAATATATTTATTTTCTATTGGAAGGTTGCAAAAAATGATTTGCAAAAAATTCGTATTTATGGAATTCATAAATCATATGATTTACTTCTTGTAGAAACAT
This sequence comes from Laupala kohalensis, assembly GCA_002313205.1. NCBI lineage: Eukaryota > Metazoa > Arthropoda > Insecta > Orthoptera > Trigonidiidae > Laupala > Laupala kohalensis. The sequence continues at coordinate 769,482 of NNCF01126268.1, forward strand.
GAAATTTGGTATGTTCGTAGGAATAGAATTGCAATGAATGAAAAAAATTAAAAAAAGAATAATTTTAATTTTGAAGTACATTTTTCGAGAAAATAATATTACGAAAAGCAACCATTAATTTCTGGTTGTGCCATGTTGATTACATGAATACAGCAGTTTGGCGGCCAACATCAGGACAATACAATATTATCGTTAATAGTGCATGTAATTGAAGATTTTGAAGTATTGTGTGCATTAATTTTACAATCAGTTTATAATAAACACTATATTTGTTTAGTTCTGTTGTGTCTATGTTCAAATAAAGGAATAAAAATGGATCTTTGTGAACATATTTGAAACGGTAACATATTTAAAAGAGTAACAATGATAAGTTGCCAAACGTGATCGTAATGAAGTTTTATTCGCTAAAATACCTTTATTCACTACTGTGTCGTATGAGATTTTGTTATTGATTAGCTCATGTATGTATAAGTATTTTATTTACATTGCAAAACTATATTTTTGAATACGTGAGGTACTTATTAATTTGTCATTTTTCTAGACATCTTTGATTTTTTTTATAGTATTGAGATAAGATTGAAATTCGTTTCACGATCTTTAAAAGTGCAAAGCAAAGATCGTTATTAATTATATGGTAGTTTTCTTTCGATAAGTCATGGTCAAGTCACAAAACGTGTATGTATTTTGGACTTGAGAATTTGTGTCGATTCATTTATTCATTTGAATAGTGTGTTTACATTCTGAAGGAATTAAATTTGAGACCAAATAGAATTATTTTACAATGCAAGGGAAGGTTAAGTTAAGTTTTTATTTTACAACAATGTTTCATTTTATAATTACGCGTACTTATTATTGATTTTTCTAATACAATTCACTACTTCTGAATTTTTTCAATATGTCCAACGAGATACCATAAATGTTTTGTTTCAAATAAAACTCTGTTTACTAACAAGGAGTATGCTTGGTTATTTATGATACAGAATATTAATAATACAGAATATTCAAGAAGTATGAAATGAATGTTACAACTCAAACTTTTACATGAAAATCATTATCGGTATGTACAATCAAGATGTGTATGATTAATGCGAGGAAGTGAAAGAGGTGTTTTATTTGTTGGTTATTTTAAAACTTATCCTACATGCGGGAAAACACGAGATTTTGATGTAAGTTATTTCATAAAAATAGAATTGGTAATGTTGGTATTAACATACTAAGAACTTAAAGAAAAATATTTTAAATTGTTTACGAGAGAGAGAGAGAGAGAGAGAGATCTGAGGAATAAATACTTTCATTTGAAAATTATCCATGAAAGTAAATACATACAATAAATCAGGTATTTTTCTGTATATTTTTTGCAATGAACTATATTTTCATCAAAAAACTTTTTTCTGCTTTCAGATTAAGTGCCACAGAGTGCACTCCGCGTACGATGGTATACGCGTTGAATCATTTTAATCTAGCAATATAGCTTATTGCTGTAGACGGTTTGGCACGGACGCATCCTCCAAATGTTCGGAGGACCTAAGCCCCCTACGCGAGCGCACGCAAGTTACAATCTGTAAAGCTGTGCTGTAAGTAAGGCTACCAAAATTCACTAATTAATAAATAAATTACCGAAAAGGAATGATGTATTTGGCTTCATTGGTCCGGTCGTAAAAACCGAAATAAATTTGTGAGAGCGTTATTAAATTGTTATAATTTTGTTTTCTGTACAACTCGTTTTCACAAATTATCGCTTCGTTTTTTGAATGACTATGAATTTTTCAGTACTCTGTACATTTTCTTCCAACTTTTTTCCATAATTCTGTAGTACTTTTATAATTTCATATTTTTTATTTTTTGTTTTATGTTTCACTTCATATCTTATACTGTTTCAGTATGGCGTAAATTTTAATATATGTTTAACAATAAGCTGTCACGTTATTATGATTCATTTTTTTCTTGGATTTACTTAATTATTTCAGGTGTCAACAGAGATTGTACTTAGTTTCTTTTCCCAGTTGTAATGTTAATATTCTTGTCATCCTCGCTAATTTCCTTTATTTAAATATTTCCATAAATTTTTGAGGTGTCTTGATGGGTGTAAAAATCGGAATACCTGTTGGTTTTGATTCATTCATCATTTCATACTCAACATTTTCGTCTTCCACATATCCAGAGTGCTAATTATTGCCCTAGGAGTGAAAATTTAGTTTCACTGTTCATTTTTCTTACTTGCTCTGTATGTATATAAATGAAACCTGTTCAAAAAGAGACAGTGAATGTTCCACTACAATCACAACCATCTCGGGCCATTAACATTTTCTCAGTCCATGCCACCGCCGGTCGCTCTGCCGCCTCCGTCGCAGCAGTGGACTGTGGCGTCGCGACGCTGTCCGCTTAACGCCACCCAGTATGGCGCGACTCGGCCACTGAACGCGCGCACAAGGCTGCGCTTCCGCGCATACAAACTGCTGTAAACGAAGTGGCGCGTTCTGTCCGGCGCTTCAACGGCGATGCCGCTTCCGCAGCCGACGCGAGCGTCGTGTCGCTCTGAATTCTACCCTGTCGCAGGGACGCCACCGTCTCTGCCACCGTTGCAGTCGATCGACTCACATTTATCAACCTTACCATCGCAGTGGGTCATATACACACACAGAAATGTTCCAGGATTTTTGTTCTGTCTGGTTTTGATACGGTGGAATTATAGTACTATGATATTTCAAATCCAACCGACATGTCGATCATATTAAAAGCTCTATTGTAATTAATGAAACAGTTTGAAGATATCCCAATGATGTATTTTTCATTTTCATTATTCCATATTCCATTATTCATAATTTCAACCAAAAAATAATTTTGTTTTGAAAATTTTAGATTTAAATGAATTTGGACTCCAATGTTATTGTGATTGAATCCGAAATATTTCAATCTTTTCTGTCCAGACGTTTTGACCTTCTTCGCTTTTGTGATCTCAGCTATTTTTGTGTTTTCCTCGATCCTTGATACTTTGTAACTGCAATATTCAACTTTGCCCGCTATCACAATGTCCAACTCTCCATTCAAGTATCCAATTAAAATTTTGTATTTCACTTTTCATGCTCTTTTTAAAAACCATTTTAAGGGATCACGAGACTCTGAATTGAAACAGAAGTATTTATTATAACTGAAAAACTGCGAAAAATATACAGTCCGACATTGCATATCTTCATTTTCGACCTTGGGATAGACCAGACATGACAAATATTATCGAAACAAGAAAAAAAACAAGAACTTTGAAAAATTAAAAAAAACTCACGACGTTTCGGTACCCATTGGCACTATTATCAAGTGAAATACATTTGCGAGAGAAAGTTCAAGTCAAACTAAAAAGGATGAACGAAAAAAAAACAGTTAAAAAAATTCAGTGTTTTATTGTGTTTGTTTTTTTACTGTGATGTTGGTTTTCCACTGAATTCTAAAAAGTAAATTATTGTCTGCTAGAAAAGGTCGTTATTTATTTACTCAAAATAATTGTAGATAGTTGAAAAAAAGTAATCCTATCTCTCTCGCACATTTAACTCAAAGCCCTGCGGGGGCTGTCTTTGCTTTAACGTACTCTCGAGCGGATTGCCAGAGCATCTCCAGATCAGTCATTGGCTCTTCGACATGCAGTCGAAGCAGCTAGAGAATGTCTTCATGACGTAACCGGTTCCGTTGCTCTTCGCGCCACCAAATTCGTCTGCAACGTCTTCGAGTTCCCTTGAGCTTGCAAGTGATTAACAGAGCTGGAAGTTACTCTGACCACTCATCTGGCTAGTTCGATGAAGACCATCCTCCTCTTGTTCAAGTTGTCCACTCCGTCATCATCATCAGCAAGATACCTCCCATAACTTAGACGATACTGAAATTCAATTCATCATGTTGACATTCATCATACATTTTCGTACGTTATAATGGAAATGCTGGTGGAGTTGGTTGTGGGGGTCGAGGCCGGTGAGCAGTGGTAGCACACCTGCGGTCATAACAGAAGGTCTCGAGTTCGAGTCTCCCTTCGTAGCAATTTCCATCTGGCCGTAGATAATGCAACCTTTTCTCCCCGCGTACTCAGAAGTTGTAGATTATAAATTTTCGTGTATTGTCGTTATATGTTTTAGGAGTTATACCATCATCTTGCGATTTCTTTTACGAGTATCATTTCAATATTACGAGTACCCTGTGCCGCCTTCGCCGCTTACCCCATCGACACTTCCTCAACGTAAGCCGTAGCTACCGTCACACCCGCAGTTGTCGTCCAGATGTGGAACCGTATCGGGGACGTGGTCGGTCATTCCCCAGGCCGCTGGTCCTTAAGAACATGCTGGAAAGCGATGTCACCAGCGAAATGGGTCGTGCAACATCCTTTTATCGTCGCTTATAGCGTGGACGTGAGCAGGCGGCTTCTCTGAACCGATTGGAAAAGGTTCATTTAAGAATGACTTTCACTCTTGCCGCTTCATCTACCGAGAGATAAGTTGAATGACGTTAATAAACGACTATCGCTTTACGGATATTAAATCTACCATAACTTTTGTATCTATTAATCAAAATTCACACAGTAAATTGTATTCAAAAACTTGAATTTTGATGGATTATCAAAATAATCATCCAGCTTAAAACTTAGTCTTAGAAGTTACTACCGATATCTCGATTGACTATTTACTTACTTTTCGCTCTGAATGAGACTAATATTTAAAACATACTTAGCATCCTAATTTGTAGTGAAGAATCACGTTACTTAAGGTGATTTTTACTATTTTATGTCATTTATAACATCAATTGGTAGTTCTTATTGTTTTGTATTATTAACTACTGCAATTGGTAGCTTATTGGACTTTCTATCTATAAAACATATGATGTATTCTCATTGCACTTTCTGCTTTCAATATTAAGCATACTAATATATTATTAAAAAATGTTTAAAGTATTAGCTTCAAAACTTAAATTTCAATTTATTATAATTTCATATAAAATCGTTCATTTTAATTGAAAAATATTTCATTTCCTCAGCTTTTTTTTAATATAGAGAAAAATTATCTTTATAAAAATAAACAACACAGGATTAAATAAATATATTTAATGAAAGGTCATCTTTTTTTAAATAATTTCTCATAAACTTTATTTAGTTCTAATAGTCTCCCTATATTCACTTGTAATGGCCGAGATATTTTTTCGTATTATCAACATCAAAAGAAAAGAATTTTAATCTATTATGTACGTATTCCTATTCAACAGACGAAAGTTTGAATAAATACTTTTTTTCGAGATCTATCCCCGTAACAATTTGTTAAGGGTGAATTTCCTCCTTTTAATGTGCTTTTGTGGAAAAGCAGTTAGTGCTACGATAGGAATATGATGAATAAATTGAGTTTTTTTTTCCAAAAATAATAATAAAAATGAATGCAGCACTTGTGCACAGGTAAGTTCCATTGTACTGCGGATAAGCAACATATACCGTAAAGACATCGTTCCGCTCGAGGTGCGTGTTCGATTCCAGGAATCGCGGCGCTGTGCGTTTCCGCGGCTGTCTTGGGCAACAATTGCTGCATCGACGGTAGCGAAGGGACTTGGCTCACGTTCTAACGACTGCAAGAAGCTGGCTCCTTTGTGGCACTAAGTCTCTTAAGGAGGCGAAACGGCAGTCGGGTGTGAGATGAAGGAGATCGCGCTGTATAAATTGTGCGGAGTAGACAGCCACAGGCAATAGCCACTACTCTACCATTCTTTGCACGGTCACTATTATCTTTGTATGAATGAATACATGTGTGGTATTCTGATTTTTTAAATATAACCCATGTTAAAAGTAGTAGTAGTATTATAGTCAGGAACCAGATTTATACTGAGTAGCAGTCACCAGGCTCTCGTATTGCATATGCTAAAGAGACAAGTGAACTGATACAAGGGAAAAAAGCTAACAGGACATTCTCTAGAGTCTAAACTTGACCTAGTTGGTATTCCTTCGAACATTTGTTTAGAATTTATTAGATAATTATCATGAAACGAAAATAATCATTATTTCAAATCTGACCTTCAGCTGTAAAAGTTTTCTACTCTCTTAACTGTTTGTTAAATATTACAGTTAATGTATGTAATGTTAAATATTACAGTTATAGCAAATTAATAATATACTTTTTTCCTTCAAATAATAGTGTATTTACTTGAAATAAACAAATTAGTTGTGTATATATGGTACTTCAAACATAATTTACTACAAAATATTAATTTATGAGCAATATTATTTTAGTAAGTACTTATGTTTTAACCAGAAGTATCTCTCGGCCTTATAGTTGCGAAGTCTCAACGATGGTGTCCTGGGTTTACCAATCCTGTGACATTAATAGGTAGTTTTTTATTATGCGTATATTCTCATGCGTGAAATTGTAATTCAATATACTGTTTTATATTCCGTGTAAAGATGATGATGCTTCAACTGTGTAACTGATACATCAGTGAAATTAAGAATTAAAATTAATAATAGTAGTAATAATTCATGAACACATTCATACATTATATCACCAAAATAGGAAAACTACATAATAATTCTACTCTGGGGTATCAAATTAGGGATCATCCCGGTATTAACCTCAAGCAATTGAGAAAAAATCGGAAGAAAACTCAATTTAGGATGACGACCGAATGCCGAACACAAATATTAGATATTATTCTACGTGTGGGATACATGATAATTAAATAAAATGTAAAATACATTAAATACAAGATATTATTACAAAATATCGCTAAGAATATTACATTACATTTCAAATTACAAGATAAAAACTTACAAATTTATGACTTTTAATTATTTAAATATTTATGACAAATAACATGAAGTATGTTTAAATTGTTAAAAGTTGTATTTATAACAAATGTAACTTTTATATTTATATTAAATTACAATTTAATATTAAATATATCGAAATTACATCTTAAAAAGTCACTTCAGCCAGAGAAACGAAAGTGGCGATTTTACCCAGTGTGTTTAAGATTGTAAACTGAGGATTATATGTTTGTGTTTAGAGATAGTCAATGTTGAGAACAAATTTCCTTTCAATTTATCTTTCTATCTCGTTAGTTTTCAGAAGGTTGCTGGGTAATATTTTCTGTAATATCTTTTACTTTTGTATATTTGTGGTATTTAAAAACTCAGTGTTGCAACATATTACTCTATTGTAAACTCTGATCATTGTAGTCCTAAATCTCATGCTTCCAAATACGTACGAACCGTTGGCGGCTTGACGTCTTCCGTCTATTATCGCGTTGCGTGAAACTTAATTAGTGAAATCAAAAGCTGTAATCGCATTCTCTGTCACGTAGTGAAGTCACCGTGTTTGTGGAAGACTGCATTACGTGAACAGGATCAAACAGTGCTCGTTTAAGAGCTAGTCTCGTTTTATATTGCCAATGACCCTCGCGGTCGTAGTGCTATTGAAGAGCTTTACATTTTCGAGTAGCCTTGCAAAATATTCAGCTCTTATTAGCAAACAAATTTTAATGTATATCAAGTTGTCAGTGTTTTTATTTATAACAACATTTCCGGCTGCTCTACAGTCATCCTCGACAATAACGTGGCAATAAAATCATCGAAAATTGTATATATAATCATGTATAAATAATCGAAAATTACTTACCCAAAAGCAGTAAAATGGAGTTGAAAATTGTTTTTTGGGTGCAGGGTCATTACGTCCTAACATTGTCAGCTTCTTCACACTTAGGTTCTGTTCTGATTCATTTTATGTGTTCATTTCACTTTAAAAATTTATTTCATTGCAACGTGTTTCGATTCATTTTGTTCTAATTTTAAATGAATTAATTCCTTTTATCTAATTTAAATGTTCTAAATAAATGAATTATATTTATAGCTTTTTTACACGTCATGTAAGTATGTAACTCTGAGGAAGACTACAATACACATTTATATTTATAGATTACAATCTATATTTATAGATTACAACTTCGACGCTCAAAAGTTCAGACTTGGTAAAACATTCTGCGATAACATATAAAAGTAAAATAATATTTTGCAGGCAATAGTAAAGTAGATAGTCAATAGATTCCAAAGTATAAAAATTCGATAACTCTGAACTTTCTTTTCGTTTTTACTTTTTTTCGGAGAACCGACGTTATAATGAAAATATTCAGTGAAATGTATCAGTAAATAGCTACGATTAAACATGCCTTTTCTCTGTGGTTTACTATAATTCAACTAATAATGATGCTTTTTTGGCGAACGAAAGCAAAATCACGGTGAGCTGTGATGACTTTGAAAAACAAAACACTTCCTATATGCTACACTGAAACTTTCATAATTGCAAAGAGCATTATTCATAAGATATATAATTCTGAAAACGTAATATGTAAATGTTTTAACAAATTTCAAATATGTTTTGTACTTAACGTAGTTGAAAAATGAGCACCTCAATAAATACGCATCTGAAGTGAGGAGAAGTAGCGTAGAGAATGTAGAGATGACTATCGCTTATTGAGAGGCGTGTTGGTAAACAATAATGTATATACAGTGGCACGAATGAAATTGAAAGCAAAGAGAAAGAACAATCTATGAATGTACTTGATTTACCGCTGCCTGCAAAAAATTTAATTGCTCATCAGCAATTTTCTGGGACGTTTTCAAATCAGTTAATTTTCCTTGATTAGCCAAATAGCTTTCAAGGAAAATACGAAAATTTGAAAGGATTAATCTAAATACAAAGAATAACTTAAAATTACAGCTGGAGCAAAAACACATTTTAGGCTTTATAAACAAATTGGACGAAAATATTATTATACCAAACATTTTCTTCCGAAAATTGTAATTTCAATGTATGAGAACGTTTTATACATTTCGTCGTTACATCAAAATAGGCCGTTTGTTGCATCCAACGATTTGGATAGATCTTTTAATTAAAACCATCTCACATATTAGAAATTACGCCAGTAATTTTGTACAAATCGTATTTTTTGTGAGAAAAGCTATGACACCAGCATAAACTTGATGGGTGTGAAGACGGTGGGTAATTTCTACTATGGTAGGAGGAACGTGGTTCCAGCTCACAGTGGTGGTGTTGCCTAGGAGAAATTGATGGAAGGGTTGAATGGCATGGAAGCGTCGAACAACTCGACGAAGTATTTTTATTAAGAACGAATTATTATTCTTCCACTCTAGGTTGCGAGCTTTCCACAATGCCCTCTTTCCCAATGGTCTCTTCTCCGGAATACGTTTCTGTTCTATAAAACCTCGCTCGGAATTGTCTTTAGCCAACATGCTCTAATGATCTGGTAAGATGCAAATAAATAATTGCTTCCATACTATTCTAATATTTTGATTGATTTTTTCTTTATTATAATAAATGTTTCATATATGACCATCGCAGTAGAGTATAATGATAATCCCATATTTGAACAATTCCTCGTTTTCTTTACGGTTTCTCACGTATAATACGTGAGGTTACGCAAAATATCCCGTCGTAATGTTTTTTGTCCTTCACATCTAATAAAGATCATTTTTAAATTTATGATTTTGGAAAAAAATTACATCCGGTACAATCTTCCCTCGATACAATGAAAATTCATAAGATTGAAATAAGCAACGTGATGACCAGACTATGTTAGGTTGGTGTTCCCCTGTTCCACTCCCGATGAATGTAACTAAAAGGACCTTCCAAACAATTCATATTTCTTTAGCAACCTTGTTTGTTCTCTCAGAGTCTGGGGGAAATTACAAACTAAGAGATGAATTTATTTGTAGAAATACTTATTTTACTTCCGTAACTTTTCAATTCTCGCCCGTAACTTTCTAAAATTTGATTTTGAAGAGTCACCAAATAGTCAACATTTAGAGCTATAACGACTGCTACTAATCTTGAACTTGCCACATCTTCCCATTCACGCAACCATTACGCGTAATTGGGAAACCGCACGCTGCTGATAGAGCGTATATAGGACCGTCACCTGGGGCGAATCCACTTTCCTCCTCTCCAACCTCGCACTCTATATCTTCGCACTCTAGTCCCCTGTTGTGCGCGTTATTTCACCACATTCCGTGTAATTGTAAAACATTAGAAAAATAATTTATGAAGCTGCTTCTTGATTATTTATTCTTTTGGTGTATATATGTACTAATTAGACCTTACTCACACTGTACCGAAGTAATGTTTCGACGAATATTATTTGTTTCATTTTTCTTAAGTAATATTTTCATTTCTTGTTCTTATTTCATTAATGTGACTGGAGAATGCTACGAACTTAGATTTTTCATAATTATTCAATTTCATTTGTTTTACGTCTGCTATGTTTTCCTCCATTAATACATCATTATCCTTCCTCGTTTCAAAATATTTTTAAAAAAATTTGATTTACTTTCAAATTTCAACCGAATGAAATCTTCAGATGGATTCTCAATTTCTGAGGTCTCCCTCCAATACTCACACTGTTGACTCTCACCCTCGCAAAGAAGACGTTGCTCTTCTCATTTGTAGCGAGAAACTCGCATTAGCGCAGCCCACTTCTCCAGTTGGTCCAAAAGTGACAGTAATTGAATAGGTCCATTCATACTCGTTTAAAATGGATGCCCTAATAGGTTCAGGTAATGAAGGGAATACGTCAAAGACAAAACTCTTAGTTTTAGAAATGTTAATTACTGAACTGACTGCTTGTCCCGCAGCAGAAAAGAATGGTGATTTTATAGACCCGTTCTCTTGTCAGATATCGTGTTCAAAATGCTTCTCTCTGCTGAACTAATTCGACCTCGGAAGTCACTTTAGTTGGTTAACAACCACACCTACATACCCATGAACCGATAGTTCATTAGCTAAAATAATTTTTAATTTAATATCGGAGTCGTAAATTGAACGAGAAGTATAGCCTTTTATTAAATTTATTACTTCAACTAAATTTGACAGTGGCACACAGGTGTTTCAATGCTATCACATTTCTTTTGAGAGGAGAGAGAATCTCGTTTAAGAATTCAATTGATACTTCACACTGCGTGTTCAACGAAAAAAATACATCTCTCAAAAAAATAAAATTTTCTACCGGAACAATAATCAACAGTATTAACTACTTTGAGTAAAGGAGATATCAAATAATTAAAAGAAAAAAAAACTATAGTATCCGTAAATGAAGGAAATTTCTAATGTTACACGGTACTCTCCACCCCAAAGCTTATGTTGAGAGTACGTACGTATTCCACAAAGATAAGGGTCGAACACTCGACAACATGGTCGCATATGAGAATAACATCATTGTAATTTGACGATGTACTATCCAACAATCAGACGACCCATTCACGAAACAAATTTTTTAAAAATCAGGTGAGAGATGTAAACCACGATGTGGTGAATCTGGCAAAAAATTGATAAGAAAGCAGAATAAAATACGGTGTCAAGAGTGATCCATTGAATACTGGAAGTTGACAGTAAAAAAGAAGTTAACACTAATGAAAAGCAAAATATTATATGATCGCTTAAAAGTATAAAAATAATATAATATCGTTAAGAACACCCACGTGTGATTGAGTAGAAAGAAAATGTAAGTTGAGTCACACAACTTATTAAAGCAGTACAAGATCAAGCATTGAGAATAAGATTATGGAAAGGTAGTCGTGAAAACAATCCAAGATGATGGATTTCGTCTAAGTAGAAAACACCCTGAAACTTATGATCATATGGTATCTTTGGAACTGCACATATTTTGAAAAGTTTTAGTGCCCACAAATATCACAGAATCTATTCATTTGGAAGCTAGATTTTAAACACAAATAATGACGGAACGATTTGAGACACCGTAATTCACCGTGAAAGGTTAAGTAATTTATGTTTTTCATTTCTTATTTTATGATAAGGTGACGTTTGGTCTACGAAGGCTGCTTTCCCACGGAACTACATGATTGTAACGAAGAAATTAAGAAGAAGAGATATTGGGTTGCCAGGGAATCAAAGGTACTGAAACGACATTATTTCGGAATATATGAGAAAAACTTCAGCTGAAAACCTCATCCAGTTCGGCGAAGTGGGGAATCGACCCTTCTTTTCTCGCTCAGTTCAAAGCGAGCGAAGATGCTTCCACAACTGTTGGACAGTCAGTTGGCAAATACAATTACATTTTTAATTAAATGACACATTGTATTTAAAACAAAGCTCATGGATTTTGGTGGGTTTTAGATACAAAAGAATCCATTCATATCTTGATCTCCATATTTTCATAACGGACTTACGAAAGCACTTATATTTGGCGAGGAAAAAAACCCGTCCAAACGACTTATTTAATCGTAATGGGATTCAACTAGCTTATATCTCGGATAACTTCATAATCATGAATTGAATATAATTTAACTAGCTAGAAATTGAATGAAACTTTATTTTTATTTAGCAATATTATTTTTTCATTTATTTTTTAAAACTGGATTATATGGCAGATACTACTTTTCATCTGTTAATGAAGTTAATGAAGTTTCACTCGGTTCCATATTTAGCATCAAACAATGTGAAAAGGACATCAGAACAGTAATGAATTGTATATGAAAGTGCACAATGGAACATGACGTAACTCACGTACTAGTCCCTACGAATATTGTTTGTGTCCAAGGTGCGCAATGGTAAAGTGTTTCGTGGCTGTTCGAAGCTGATTACGACAAGGCAGATATTTATAGGAAAACGGCAAGTACTGGAAAACTTTTTTTTTTGCCTAATTTTACTTGTTTAATTACTCGGATACCTTAAGAAATGGTATATATTTGGAGAATTTAATTGTACACATCGTTTGTTCAAAAGAAAATATAATGATCCTTGGAATCATTCGCATCATATTTATAGAGGAAACTGAAATATGTGGCAGTGAACAAGGCCGTGAAACCGTGAAAGAATGGGAACAGTGCTGCTAAGTAGCATATAACCAGCTCACCACGCCAGAGTCCTTTGATCACAAGCCACGTGGTAGATCGAGTGAGTGTATCTTTTTCTAGTTATTGTAAAATTTTTGGGTCGTTTAAAATCTATTTACTTACTACATCTACTCTCTTGTGTTTCTCTAGGTGTTACAAGTAATGTATTCTTTCTCTCATAAAACTATTATCTCACTATGTTAAATTTGTTTCATTGTTCATAGTAACCATATTTTTCATCTGTGTTACCTCGAAGTGATCTTGGATACAAGTTGTCGTATTTCATCGTAAGGTGGTCATACGCAGTTAGTAACGTATATTTTAACTGTATATTTATGAAGAACGTGTGGTATTGAATGCTTATCTTTAGGGACGACATAAGGATTGTGAATCCTAATCATTTTCAAAGGAAAACAGAAAACGTAAAAAAAGATAAGAAAAGGATTGATGATAAAAGGCAGAAGTTTTTAAAAAGAAAAAAGGTGGGTGAAAACTATATATCACTATATAAAATCATGAGCCATTGTGTCAACAAAGACTTCACATTGACCATTAGAAACGTAAATTTCTCTTGATATTTTCTATTTCTTTATTTCTTGTCTGACTAAATTATCAATAAAAATCAAATATCATGAAATTAAATTGAACGAGGTAAAAGCTGTACGCAGAATTTGTTTGGAATATTTGCCATTTGGCGAAAAAAAACACGCTTTTTCTACACATATTATCAATGAACGTGAAATCCTAATCCCTCAGTGTCCATTATTTCATTACCTGAGAAAAAAACTTTAATACTTATATAATGCGTTAATTGTCTTGTAATTAATAAGAATATTCTGGTTCTCATTTTTCTGTGAATATTTTCGTAAGATTGGCCACTACATGTACTCACGGCATTTTGAGTGAAATTACTGAAGCATCAAATCGAGTTTAGAAAGCTCCTGGATATCATAAGACCAGAGGTTAAGTGTAAACCATAGTACTGCAATTTGGTCGCTGGTTGTCTAGAAACTTTTTTGTACTTGTGAGGCAAAGTGTAATCCATCATGTAAGGACCAGTCTGACGAGGGTACGCTAGCACAACATTAAAACCTGAACTTTACTGGTAATATCACCACGATTTCTTGGACGCTATGTTTCTTTTCTATTGGATGTATATAAATAATACTACTAATACATTTCAAATATTCGCTTCGTAACACAAACAAAAATATTTTCCGTTTATGTTTATACATGTCTGTTTCACTTTTTACTAAACTGATAAGTTGATACTAAACTGATAAGTTGTTCATAATATTAACTAACGAGAACATATTATATTACCATATATAACTGACGAGAAAATTTAGAAGACCTTTGTTTTTAATTTTTCTTATTTCTTTTTGGGACATTTTCTTTCAATTAATCTCCTTGTTTCATCGTAAGAGAGATTTTCCTTCAAATAATAAAACTAAACAAAGCATACAATTTTATGACAATGTATACCGGGTAGTGCTTTGGTTCTCGTAGGGTTTTTGTGCAGGAAAGCTGTGTGTTTCCTGCTCAGTCAATCTGGGTTAAGTTCTCTGCTTGGATTTCCCTCTCTTAATCCAGATCTGTGACAGTTCTTTGCCCATCGTACACCTCTCTCACCTCTCATTCAGACAACTCTTGTGGATAGGTGGACGAACAGTTGAATCTCATCACGCCATAAATTATTTGAATATATAAAATAAATAAAATTTTGTCGATTTTTCACCCCACTTTGGCGTCATAGGCATTTATTATAAGTTACGTGAGCTTCAATATGTATTTTTTATACATCTCATTCATTGTACGTCTTCCTGTGTTTACTAGTGTCTCTTTCTACATATCAATTATTTTTCATTCTATTTTATTAAATTCAGTTTTCATTTACTACTCATTGGCATTAGAGGTGTATCATCCTACATGTTTTCACACGAGGAAGAATAACCATATAATTTTCATCAAGTGTAAAGTTCTTTCGCGGTACATTGTGATTATGGGAGTAAATGGGGCAAAAAGTAAAGGAAAATAAGATTTGTTCATGGAACGTGTATTGATATTATTGAACTGTAGTTTAAAGTTTTTAGTCACTTTCGTTTTTGCCATTTTGTTAGTTTATAGGGATTTGTATGAAAATATTTTTGTGCTACCTTTGACCTGGGTGGAAATATTGTACAGTTGTGGAAGGCAAACGGGTGTTGTATAGGTTAACACCGCAGCGATCTAAGCAGGTGTCCCGGGTTCGTCGCCATTATCATTTGTCCAATCTTATTCACTGACGGTACACGAACATATATATGCATAAATACTTTTATGTCTTTCATTTCATAATCGGATTTTTTCAACAGCAGCCTCTGAAACCCCCTACGTATCTCGTTCTGGTGGCCACCGAAGTGTATCTCTCCGCCTCCGGGGATCCTCCATGACGTGAAGGGTAAGAAGAGTATAATTTGATTTCAGATGTAGGACTGGAGCACGTCCCTTCTGGCCAGCTCCTGTATAATGGGCAACAGAAGTGGTGACCACACCGGCAGTAGCGGTTGGCAGACTCTATTACTGCGTAGGTGCCGCCCCCACGGCACAAAGGTTGCCGCGGCCTCCGCTACAGCCTCAGGAACCCCCTTCCCCCCTCGGCCCTCAGACATATTCGTCGTATCGTCCTTGACAGTCTTGGTATCATTTCCAGTACCATGTCGCAATAATGGCAGTCCACCAATTAAACCACAAGCTCGATTCTGTAATGCAAGCTCTAGCTCTCAGCTTGCTCCTCCATTACCAGTGCTATATTTATCAGCAAAATCTAGTTACTCACTTTAATGTGCAAGACATTTAGCTACACCATTCATTATCTCTTCTATATTTTTTTCTACACTAGAACGAGTAGCATCATGGCTATTCAGTGGCACTATAATCCTTCCCAACTCACACGATCGAACAATATCTTTCATTGTTGGACGTTGAGTGTCTTTACTTTAACGATTTTGAACTTTTTGTCACGATTTATCTCGATTTATTGCTGCTTGTACTTTGGCAACATTTTGCCAATAATTATGGAATTCTTATTACTAATTGAATGTATTATATTGTATTCAGAATTTAACGCCCCCATAAAAAATAAAAGTGTCCAACGGAAGTAGGATGAATCATTAGTGATCTATCCCTACTACAGAGGTACACTTTTTGCTAAAACGTATGATTTGTTCTCCATGGGAATAACAATGTATTTCTTTGTAATGTCGAAAATTAGTAAGTAGACTTATACCTTACCTTAAAAAAATTAAAAACGTAAATTAAAATTTTAATTATAATGCCTAGTTTAGGAACAAAACAAGTCGGAACATAAACATTTGAAGTCTAGTGACAAATATATTAAGTGACTCACAGTATAGATTGAATGTGAACATTACATCACATGCATCAATTTTGTTTCCTCAGTAGCGTACTGAAAATAGATGGAGCTAAGTGTTTTCAGAAATACAGAGTTTGCTATGCGAAAGAGAGTTGACCAGCCAAAAATTTATTTAACTTTTTATGGGGTTTTTTCTTTCTGAAATGTGAATTCTTTGAAATGAAAACGTTGAACTCATAGAATTAGTGATATTGAATCGAAACTGTAGGACAATCATTGACTTCTTTGAAATAAAGGCGTAGATCCGGATCAGCTCATTAATTCATCATCTGGCCCCAGCCATATGTATCTGCAACTAACACGCATTATTCCGCATCTTCATTCCACGAGTACCCGCTGCGAGCTTCGGTCGTCAAATGTCAGCGGGAGGGAGGTACCTGCCTTGCCCATTCACCTTCTGTTTTTTTAAAGCATGTGCTGATCATCTCTTTGTAATTGACTCTTCCCAGAAGCTTCCGAGCTGCGTGATGTTTCTTCACAGTAACAATATATAACTGTGCTGATTGGGAGCTACCAACCGCTCCGAAACTGACGCTGCTGCCTGCTCATTCGCTAATTATCACTCTGTCTGGATGACGAGTCATTAAGCGAAGAGGTATTAAGCTTTGAATGCGCCATCTGTCACGACGTGATCTTAGCATTCCCACTTTCTAGAGATACTAAGGTTGTAAGTATTTTCAGTGTTCCTTTCTTTCTTTCTTTTCTTTTTCTTTTTTTTTTTGGAAATTTCCGGCTCGTTTTGATTACTTGAAGATGCGGCAAAATTGCATTATAAAAATGTTGTTGTGATTATTATTTTGTTGTGCAATTGTATTTTATGTGTTCAAACAGGTAGTTAGGGGACGTTTAAAAGACAAACCGGAAGTAAAATTTAGACGAAAATAAGAAATTTCTTTATTAGTTGGCATGTTTGTAATATAACAGATTTTTGTATTTTTGACAGTACCCGGCTGGTACATGGAAAGCTTGTAAGATTCCAATTTAGAGTTTTTAAAATGACTCCAGTTGCTGAAATTACTACTTTAATTTGTTTCCAGATCTTTTGAATTTCGTTTTGAAGAACCTGATTTTTTAAATTTTGTTTGTTTTGTGTTTTTTAAATTGTTAGTGGAACGGACAGCTACATCAATAAGGAAAGTTTTTTTATATTTGTCTATAAATATTGTCTGGCTTGTTATGATCTATTGTCTGTGTGTAGTGATTTGCTTATCCCAGCGTGTGGCGTTTCTATTTTCCAGGACAGGTGGTGGATCGAATTTATAATCAGGGGTACATTTTACATAAATTGCTTAATAAACACAGCTCATTGTTAATATTATTATTATTTATTAGACGTTTAATTGAACTGTGAACAGCTAATTGTCATTTATCTTTGACTCATATTTTTTACTAGCCGTTTTTGCCCGACTCTCTTATATAATACTCTAAAAACATATGTTTGCTTTTATATTTATGTACTTTCACTCATGTTACTTTCTAAAATTAAATATCACATAGAAAACACAAAAATACATATATAATTTTAGGTACAAATATGTACATACTTACTAATCATTTTAAAATCCAGGTAGAAGGGAAAAAGATTATAAACAGAAGGCTGAATGAACAAAGCGCATTATTATGATTGTTTGGTTTCATTTCAGTCTTAAGTTGTGTGCCTGAAAACAATTTTCTTCCAAGTCTTTAATTAATTTTACTTCTATGATTCGGTCACTTCGATTATACGTTCAGTGGATTGTCTGCCTCACGTAACGGAACTGAATTCTAGGGACATATCAGGAAGTTTGATAGTCACAAGTCACGCGTGACAAGTTTCACATCTACCGATTAACGGCCAATTTTAATTGTTTTTCTGCACTTGTATTTCATCAATATTAACCACGCGTTGGATTTTACTAACTCTAGTCCTAAAGAGGAGTGTACCCAAATTAGATCAATTTATCGAATACTTTTCTTGATTTCGATGCCACAGACATTCCATAGAATTATTAGTATTTTTTATTATATATTTTATTTCCTGTATTATGTTTGTAACAATATACTTACGTTATTTCTGTAAAATTTGGTATTTGGTTATTTGCACATTTCTCAAACTGCTTTTTTCTGGATGATTCAAAACGTAATGAAAATTGTTATATGGTTATAGCACTTGATAGGTAATTTATAAATTAAACAAAAACATTTTTAACCATAATAATCCAAGTGTCGTGATATATTTATATGTATTTGAGAAGGATGTCTGACGCATCACTTGACCATGAAATCTTTGTGAACAAAGTTATTGGCTTTGTCAGTTAGTTGCGTTTCATTTAATAATAAAGAAAATAAAATACACAATTAAAACTAAGTGACAACATAATAACTTATTCTCTTTGATAAAATATCGAAGAACACTTATTTAAGTGTATTTGAATATTTGAACCTCAAAGACCAGAATTAATTACCTGTTTTACTACTTTTAAACCGATAACGTCTCATCTTCTTTAAGTGAAAAGATACTTTATGTGAAAAGTGGTAATCTCCTCCTAATATACCAACATATATTGTATTGATTTTAATAGAAAAATATTAAATAGAATATCATTAAAGTTTGTAGCAAAAATTAATATGTTTGAATTTAATTTAAGATAGTTTTATGAATATCTACTACCATAACATTATGAGAACATTGTCTTGATTCACATCTTAGTAATGTATTGTTAGTAGATCACAATATGACATTTAATACCACAGCGAACACGTTCGAAAATCTAATATAAATATAATTTACATGTAATGTGAAATATAAACTATAATTGAAGATGAATGGAAATCACAACGAAGAATACCCTGAGGCAATGGCGGAGTAGCATGCACCTGCGGGTGAAGGCGCCGACAGATGGTCCCACGCTCCCTTGGATGAGATTCTCTTTCTAATTACTGAGGTCGCCAATGCCAACCGATCAGCAATTTCCAGACATGCTGCTTTCAGGCTATAGCACTATGGTCGGTGGAATGAGCACCGTCTTTGTTGGAGGAAATAGAGCATATCTAATCCAAGACCAAACACATTTCGTGGATTATTTAATATTAAAAGGATACAGATATGATATGATGAACCGAAGTATAAGTTGTTGGGAAGTATGTAAACAGAGTTGTACTAATTATTGATCATCCTAAACTATTATTTTGAATGAATATAAGGAAATGGGTAGAACTGTCAACGATATGATATTCTGGTCACTGTAAAATTGAGAGAGAACGAAATCTGGAAAAGACTTCTGAAATGTTTTGATATTAGATGTTAATGTTATATAAACATAGTATTTTTGTGTTTTGATTTATTTTTACTTTATGTTATTCTTATTTTTGATTTTGAATCATGAGGTGATTGGGAATGGCTGGAGTATTCTGCAGCCGCGAATTGGGGTAAAAATCCTCAAAGTAATGGGACAAATGGCCGAATGTGGACCTTTGTCATAAGATATTTCTCTTCTGTTTTTGTCTCTCTCATTTTCTTCTATCGTTTCAAATCAGTAATATCCAATTATTTATTATTAATACATTTTTTGAATTACATAAAAGCATCTCTGCAACGCATATTCGTAGTCTCCATATTTTCACTTGTTAACTGAATTTATTCTTTATCGCACTTATAATGTCAACATTTATGGTTCTTGTTCAATTAATTAAGAACATAGTTATGATTCTTACTCAAATATTTAAAAGATCATGTTTACATCCAATATGCGATATCTCATTTTATAATTTTATCTATATTTGGTCCATTTTGATATGTTGTGTATTTATGTCGTATATTTGAAAATAATTAACTACGGTCACATGCTTGGAAAGAGTGCTATGTTGCATGTGTTGCTAATTCTTTGCTACGAGAAAAAATGACATTCATTCTATTATTTTCTACTTCACTAAGCATTAGTCATTGTCTTGACCTTTCGAATTGGAAACCGGCGAATCGGACATCACACATGTCTTTCTCCCTGCTACATCGATGCCATTCCATCAGCCATCGCGCCCCTTTCACATACGATTCACGTTTGCCGCTCGTTGGGTTCACATTCACCCCTCGACTAATTACACAGCGCAACCGTGGGAGCGAGAGATCGACTCGCGATTGATGACTCGCATTGCAGATGCGCGCATCGACTAACTGTATTTGCGCATTCCACCTTTCTATTGTCCGGGCGCCATGTAGACAGTCTATGAATAAATAAACTAATAAAAAGCGTGGTATCGTGGGAAGGGTTTGAAGGTGCAACGTTCAGATATGAATGCTAAGTCGATTAGAAAAGGTGTGGAGGGCAATCCGTTGATCTCGAGACTCGTATTAAAGAAGTTATATTTTCATTGTTTGGAAATATAAAAATCCAATATTATATTAGTTAAAATTTTCAGCTTCAATTTAACAAAACACTTGTTACTTTAACCCTGTGAATGTAAGTTAAGATATGATAGTGTAAACTTTTCCGTAGGTTTACCAAGAAATAACGTTCATTAGCTTCGACTTTTCTTATACAGCTGATTAGATTAGATTTGACATAAATCGTCGTAGATAATGTCTATTGTATTATCTATAGGGGAAAACTTAAGAATATATTTGAAAAGTTAGTTTGAAGAATAGATCAAGGACGTCCAACTGAGTTATCCCTCTAGTGTTGCAACTTTGAAGCATGACAAAATCAGCTCCACAGCTTCAACTGCACCTGTTCGAATATTACGCAACTTCAAGGTTATTTGAAGTAGAAATCTAATAGCAGACCAGCAGAATCGAAAGGACTTGAACCGAGTAGGATCTTGAAGATATGGTAATGAAATAAAAATGCGTAGGAGGATGTTGCGCATCTATTTACTCACGTGTCAAGGTCTGTTGACACGGTCATAAATGCTATAGAATTTAGAGAACAGCGCTTAGTTAAGTGAACGTTCATGATATCTGAGATGTTAATCTTCGATTACGTTTATGCAATTTTAAGATGTGAACACGGAATAGATCACAAATCATGTAATGTCACTTGCGTTTATCACTAATAATATTCGAAGCATGGTAATTTAAGAAGAAAAAAATGGCTTAAATGATATGAACTGTATAGAAATAATCAAAAGAAAAGGTTTAGCTTCAAATCTTGTATATGTGTTTGCACTAGAACGTAGGATAGTTTGCACATGAATTCGAATAGAGATGTGATCTTGTTCTCTCCTTGACCTCGCATCCCAAATTGCGCTAATACCTTACGATGGAAATGTCAACGACTAAATTTATTCTGGCGTGTTTCACAGTTTTTCTCGGACGCAATAAAGAGTAATGCAATACAGGCTCATGAGCTGTGAACACCTTCATATGTGCTCTTGACTCGTGAACAAACAAAGGGATAGCACACGAGTTGTTCACCTTGTACTTTGGCTCTTGCACGAGAATAGTACGAGTGAGGGCACGATTTATAGAAATAGGAGGAATATGTGACACCGGGTAGATAAATAAATGAATCATATTAATGTGGAAATAATATTTGATAGCGTAACATAGATTTTTGTTCATCTATTTAAATTATAATTTTGAATTACTTCATTATTTCTATTTAAAATATATAGATAACACTGTTTTTCAACGTGTACTAAAGTTGTGGCAAAATTAAGGAACAAAGAATCTGAAGTATCCGGAATCGAGAACGATAGGAGTCACCGTTTATAACTCCTCCACTTCATAGATTATTTAAGTCTGAGAATATGAAATTGATATGTAGTTCAAACAAAAAGAGGGTTAAAAACTATAATCCAGAAACACAAATAAATTTATAATCAGTAGAACAAAGGGTAGTTACGTCACATTGTATTAATAATGATCACTTGATGAATTGAAAAAAAAAATTAGTTTTGGACAAAAAAGTTAATTATTACAAACGTTGTATGTCAGAAATGATATTTATAAAAAATACACACGGGAGTTTGAATTTACGGATAGACGCTGAAAAACTATCTGGTTTATGCAATATAATATTATAACATATTTGTGTTTCTACATTGTTGTAAACATATTTTGTGTTTATATTTCTGTTTATACCATTTTCATGTCCTGTTGTTATATTTCTGTTTATATCATGTTCATGTTTATTGTTATTACTTGATCACCTTACGACGACTTTAATCCAAGTCGAATGTATTAGATCTGTGTACCTAATATTGTCATAGATACAAGAAAATACACATCCATCAAGTTTTCTGGTGACGCAACAAGGATTGATACAACTTCTGATACTTCTGTAAAAGAACTTCTGAATAACTTTTGCTATACTAAATAATAACGATTAATAATAATTATTAATTTTTCTGCTCGTATGTCTCATTAAAATGCATGCTATCAAATTAATTTCGTCCCATTTTTTAATTATTAAAGGAAGAATAGGTCAGTTGATAAAATGCTAGGGATCCAACGGGGGGAGGCTTAACAGGAAGGATTAATACGTTTCCATTCAGTTAGGTGGGTACAGAAATTTAAACCCTCAGTTGCTTGAGTGCCGAGTGCGATGAAGCCTGTTTCTAGAATTACTGGAGTATTTTGACATAAAACGATACATATATTTATTTTTCCTTGGTAATTTAATTCCATTTAATCATTTTTTAATCTGAATCATAATTTTCTGTCTCTTATTAACGATACAAATGAATATGGATTCTTGAGGACGGACTTAGATTATACTCTGAGGAATCCGATGAACGAACCTTAAAAACAAATCTAAATCCAAAGACAATAGGTTTTCCACTCCGAAAATTCAGATGGTTACGTAAGCAACCGAGTAAATAGTAAACACCCAAGTTTTTGCCGAAATAAGATATACATAAACTTTTATACACTTTAGAGAAAGTGTGGTTCAGCGACCAATATATTTGCATACAATGAAATAGAGTCTAGGTTTCATTCCTAGTCTCTTCACTGTTTTATGAATCCTCGCCTATCATTTCTCTAGAGTGAATCAAATCAATTCTAGAATGAATCAATTTTATTAATTTAAAACATAACAAAAATGTTGAAAAACGACTTTGTTTTAAATGTCACGTGTAAGAGATTGCATGAAATTTTCTCATAATTGGACTAATTGGCTCTTTTTTCTGATATTTTACAGACATTTCAGACGCAAACATTGAAATTCGAGTTTACGAGAACCATAAAAATGGTGGAAAAGTTTTTGTGGAGAAAAGTAGTGTTTAATACATTTAATATATTTTTATTTGAGATTTAATATTCTTGATCTGATAATACTTAAACAGGAACAGGTAAACAATAATAAAACATATTAAATAAGAAATAAAAGAAAGATTGAGGGTAATACTTTTCTTTTAGCAGTATCTTAGCAGTAAATAATACCCAATATTTTAAGACAGAGTTCGGGAAGCGATAATGTAGTCACCAATTACATCGTATTAGTTGCTCATGATGAAACTGTTATCAAGTATTGGAAGCAAATTGAAATTTTATTAGAACAATAACAACTTGAAACTGTTAAATTACTCCATGGCAACTTATTAGGTGAGATGTAATATACAACAGTATTCATGAATGTATCATACCCTGCGAATTCACCTGGCATTGACCCAACAGCAACAAGAAGTTCCGACATTTCCGGAACCCCACACGCGCGCAGTGGCTCGTGCGCAGCGCTTCGCGTCATGGATTGACCTCCACGAGAAGTGTACTTCTTGTTAAAGCACTTGAGAAGTATTTCTTGCAACAGTGTGTGAGCGTTTCTCGCTTTCCACGAATGGAAAAAAATAACAAAACAACTGGGATTGGTATTCTGGTAACACAGTGTCAAGCCATTAATCCTATTATATCGGGTAGCGCTTCGAAAACGCATTCTGGAGAAGTGTCTAATTATTTTCGTCTTGAAAGCTAACAAGGGATGAACCAACAAAATATTTTCAAGAATATGTCACTTTTGTAATTATTTTGTTATATTATGATACATCTTAATAATCTAATAACTGAAATATTTCGAAACAAGAAAAAAATAATTATTTTCTGAGAACTTTACTTGAGAAGCATCTGTTAAAACAGCTGTATTTCCAGTGGGTTTCTGTTTTCAGGAAACACAACAACAGTTTAGTGGAATTATTTTGATTCCTAGGAAATACACTTTTTAGAAATGCAATATTTTGTTGCAAACGTCAGGCATGGGAAATATTCTCTTTTGTTTCCAACTTAAATAAGATGAACCAAAATTAAAGAAATGCAATCATCTTATATTAGAATCATAGAGTACGTAGTGTATTTTCGTAGCAAAATACACACAGGATTAAAGATTATTTTTGAATTATCTAACTACTAGTATCAAACGAGCGAAAACTATTTGTATCAACCTCATTTAATGGGGTTGCTTACAAACATTTTCACCACACTTTACCCAGGAGAAATTTATCTGTATTTCTCAATAATAATGTTGGTGATATACTACCTCACCATCAAATTATAGAATAATGAATACTTACTCAGTACTTTTATGAGTTAGCTGTATGTATATCCTCCATCCGGAAATAAAAATACACTTCCATGTTTTACGTGTGACCTCTACACAGGGGGCTTTCTTGTTACAAAGGAAACCCAGAACTGACACGCAATAGAGAAGAGAAGATTTCTTCATTTTGCATAATTCCTTTCGAAGAAGACATCCCGCTGTTCAATGCTTGTGGAGGAAATTATACACTACCAAAGATTTACGAACTTGTGGGAATATATGTCTTCGCACCTATGAGTCGAGAATGTCATCCTTTATTCGATGCATCTCCTATTATGCTTCGCTGAGAATAATGATAAATGTAATTGAACTTCGAAAAGAAAACCAGATATTCTTCTTACCGAAATTTCAGGAAGTTTCGTGATTTTTCCCGAAATAAATTAAAATTTCCTAATTGACAATGTATGTTAAATCCGCCTCTGCCTTAGGGCTATTGATCGAAATTGATGGGATGGTCCCTTGCTTTCTTCCGAAGAGTAAATTAGTTTATTGTCCTGCACGTGGTCAAATGCAGTTTGTAACTGCTTTTTTGACAATAAAATTTATTATTTATAAAGTTTATTATGACCAATATTGTACTGAAAACTAAAAGTGTTTCAATGTATTAAATCTTTATACAAACAATGATCACTAAGTAATGTTTCATTAACAGAGTTGTATTCGCAACCAATGTCAAACTCGGAGTGATTTCCTGTAACGTGGAGTAGTTTGCCGGGTATGTACATTGTACAAAATTGTGCTTGTTCATATATCTGAGTTTAGGATTACACGGGAAAACTAATTTTATTTCTTTGAGCAGTGGCGTAACTAGTAGCCTGTACACCAGAACATTGCCAGCCTCATGGGGCCCCCAACCTCTGGAAGTAATAGTGGGCTTTCTTCGTGGTTTCCAACCTAATTAAGAAAAAAATATTATTTAAAAGAATTTTGATCATTACATAAATATTATTTTACGTAATATAGTCATAATTAATCGACGAACTTTTTACATATGCCCAATTTTTAGTAGTTGATCATTTAAGGTTATGGGATAGTTTTAACTCAGCCAGGTTTAGTTGTGACTGCAAAATGGTCATTTCCGACATTGAAGCTCATCAAAAGTTAGCCGAGAAATTCCTGGAATCAAGACAAATTGAGTGGTTTTGTGTTTTATCCACCAAATATGTGGTTACAAATGATTTAAGTAACGGATTAGATCAGTTCGTTAAAACATTGGCCGAAACAAAGGTACTTCGTATGAAATTATAAATGTATCCTTGGATTTTTAGTATAATTACCGCATTAAAAAATATGTTATATAAATATTATTCAGTTAAATTACTAAATAGTTTCTAAGATATGTTGTATATTTTACTAAAAAATTGTAAATGGTTTTCTAAATTTAACTATAAAACACTAAAACTGGGGCCACTAAGGGACCCCGAGTCACATTTTGCCCCAGGGCCCCGACTTGGATAGTTGACAGGCAGTGGCGTTCATTAAAATCACTGTAGAAAATGTTGTTGAAACTTTACAATAACGAAGATTTGTTTGTCCTTTTGAAGCTTTATCGCTTTAAAGCTTATAAGAGCATTTTTAATTTGAAGTTTCTTCCCTTAATTCTAATTGCGGTAACATGTTAAAAGACTCTTGACCTCAAAGGAAAAGATGAAATATAGACTTGGAACGATTCTGCGGATATTTCTTCATATATCCAACGCAAATGATGAAGGACAGTCGGTGATCTGCAATCCCTGTTTGTGACATGTATGGTATGAATAGGATATCTCGAGTGTGATTCCGAAATGGATGAGACCTCACGAAAATAAATTATTCGTACTTTTGGTTTTAGGTACATACGGCAGTTATTCATGTCGTGAACTATACATAATTTATACGTAGTTGAACATCAACAGAGTAGAAATCTCAAGTTAAATAGATTCACGATATGGAATACAGAGGTAACTCGTGGGTCATACATAGTTTTAATTTGACACATAACTGTGAATGTAAATCGGATGATAGGTGCTAGTTGCACACAATGTGCGAACGAGTGGTGAATATTCTTGATTATGTAATCTATGAATGGACTTCCATATTCATCTTCTGTGCATTTTATGACACTAGATATACTCCGTTCATATTTCAAGTATTTAATTTTTCGAGTTTCTCATTTAATGAGTATGACGTGAAATTTATAACAGTAATTTAATTCTACTTTTATTGCAATATATTAATAAATACACAGGGTTACATGGAAATAAAACCACAGAAAACGGTTCCAAGGATTTATTTACGATTTTTTCGTTAATTTGTGGTAATTATAATTGTCATATCGTCTTGCTAGCTAATGTTCAAAAAGCTCTATTTATTTGATAAAAATCACAATTACAATGAATTTTAAATGAGCCCTTCGTGTTTGCATCTGCAGTTGTACAATGTACATAACCCTATTTTCGATAACCTTTCGTAGTTTTTTCGGTCACTTTTTGCATGATGATAAACGGCATACTGACATAAATATATTTTATTCCTTATAACGATAGCTGTGAGTGTTTCTGATATGGGACTATTTTACCTAATGTTTCAGCATGTTATTCGTTATTTCTGCCACTTCAAGTACAACATGAAAATGCTCTAGTTGAGAGGTGAGACGAAACATTTTATCGGCTGGTGGTAAGAATGACAAATGAGTCAGACCACTCCAAATTTATTTGAATAGATTATTCCACATCCTGTTAATGTGAGTTAAGAATATCAAGAGAATGTAAGAAATGTATAACACAAATGAAATTTCGGTGCAAACGCCAGCCACCAATGTAGTTGTGGGAACCACCAGGAGGCAATTCTGGCAAGGGCGGTGGTCTCGCAGGTGCAGGTGGGGGCGCTAGCGAAGGCGCTTAGTAAGCAGAAATTAAATAACAGGGAGCGACGAAGCCGTGTATTCGCTGTTTTGCGCGCGCCATTGTTCGAAAAGGCTAACGGTTGTCGCGGGGCGCGGCTTTAGCCTCTGGCAATGCCTGCGGACGTCCGCTTTTGAAGACTTCTCCGTCGTCACCGCTGACAACCCATCTTCCGAGGACTTCACTCGCGGAGATAATTATAAAGGCATTCTATTTGTCTCTCTACCCACTTTGGGAAGACTTTCCACGCGGGAGTGAATGGGAGGAAATTTGCATGCAGAAGAGTGCTCGTTTACGTGAATGGGTTGAGCAAGCAATGCCATGTCGACTCTTCTACTAAAATAAAAAATAAAGTTCTTTAATATGTATTTTAGAATATAAAATTTTCAAGAGAAACATTTTATTCTTTTAATCGTAAAATATTAAATGTTTGAATAGTAAATTTTGACAAGACCTTTTAAGTAGAATATTCTTTTTCCATCACAATCTTCCGATGCCAATTTCTGTCATCATTTGAATGTACAGATAAACATAATATATTAATATGACTGTAGACGAAAATATAGTAAATGAAATTTTGAGTTGTGTCGGAATACTGATCAGGTTTTTGTCAACGTGTACAATTAATATTTCCCATTCTCTTTATAATAAAAGATATATCACCGCGAGTGTCATAGTTTTCTTCCGTTTGGTCTAACCCTGATGTAAATATTAAAAAAAAAACTTTTCTCTGAGTCACGAATTACCAAATATGGAGAGTCACCTTTTTTATAATTAGTGAAAATCTTCAATTTTGCTTTGGTATAGAAAAAAGTATAGAAGTATTTCAAATTTTAAGAAATAGTACAATACCAAACGACTTTTTTTCAGTATAGATTAAGATCTCTTTCGATTAACACGCATATATTGAATACGAAAATGAAAAAATCAATTTTGTTTCTGGGTTATTTCTGACCTTGTCTTAATGTTCGTTATTTGTCAAGTTTCTTTTTCGATGGGTTAAGTTAAATATTATCCACTTTTATTTCTATTTTTAGCACTGAATCTATTAAAAATGTAGTGAGTGAAATTAATACAAATGTTCGTCTGAAAGTTTAATCTATGAAGGAGAGGAAGTATAACCAAGTCACGAGGTACCAATGTGTTGAAAAGGTCAAATGCTTATCTCCAGTTCAGGAGAATGAATAACTATTACGGTTTTGAAAGTCGTTTTAACTGGTACAGATTCCGGAGAAGCAAAACTCACCTAAGTGCAGAATCAAATTATGTACCCTGGAGATGATGAAAAATTGTAGTGGTAGAGAAGTGTCAATGAGAAACAGGAGAAAAATTCACAAACATACCAAGAGTCAAATGAAAGAGCGAGTGATAAATGGGACGATATTTACTAAAGTAATTTTCAGAATTTTAGTCACTAGCTTCCAAATTTCATTATATACAATTAAATCCAGCGTGTGAGGTAAATTAATATAATTACATATCTAATTTCAAACTCTCACAGGATATTTTCCTTTAGACTCATTTTAATATGGATTTAGAAAATTTATTATCAAAGAATTCTGATCTTCTTTCAATTTTTCTTGAATTGTTTTAATTAGCATATTTTATTAAGTGAATTTTCTTCAGAAATTACTTCAGTTCAACATTATCAAACGCAAAGAATACCGTTAAATAATGTATGAAAATTCGGTGTCTCAGAAATATATTACGATCCCCATGAAAAAATGATGTTTTTGGATGGATTTCACATCTTTCTGTAGGTAAGTATAAGTAATAATTTTTAATCCTTCCCATGTATAAGTATTTTTGACAATGGCAAACTTTATTCCATGTAATTCAGGAGGTACGAGGAATAGAAATTCAGGCAAGTGCATAGAAGTCTCGCGATGCTACTTTTAGATCCATTTATTGTTGCTTGAACATAAGTTTCATTGAAAAGTCAGGGAATCCATAAATTTTACAATAATTTTTTGGTAACGTAAACTTCGCTCAGATTAACTTAGTATTAATAGTAGTAAGAGATAATAGAATGAGGAGGGGGATGTGACGATAAAAGAACTCGGTTTTCAGTATCAGGGTTCACTAGAATAGCAGTTGAATATAAATTGTAATATTCATCGTTATAATAATTACATCTATTATATTCAATGTATTCAAAATTATTAAAGGACAACTGGTAGACGTAGGTTTCGAATTTAATATATTTGTATTAGCAAATCTTCTTATAATGTTTCGTCATCATCGTTACTATCATCAGGTGATGGTAATATTATTAAATATGTATCAACATGACCGAAATAAGAAAAGTAAACATTCATAGTATGTAAATTAAGATCATATTGCTATGCATTTAATAATATTGCAATCACCTGAACCATTCTATGATACTTTTAATACAAATGAATTAAATTAAAAATATACGTCTGTTAAAGGTCGAATAATAATAAAAAGTATATTCTTACAGTCTATTAAAATATCTCTTGCTGCTCTGAGCTGTATCTGTTGATAAAATGTGTTCTGTCCAGTTTTAATTTTCAAAAATATATACTTCCGAAGACAAGAATGAATCCCTTCAAAAAGTTTGGCGATTTATATTTGAAGGGTAGAGTGGATGAAGGTTGTAAGAGATATTTTAACAAAACGTTAGCTGAATTAATCAAGGTTGTAAGCGATGTTACATTTTGAACACTGATCAGTTTTGATCAATTGTTGGAAATGGCAAATTTTGAACAATGTATTTTTTGAAACAGCACTTTTTAAATAAAAATTAATTTTTTACGTCTCAAAATACAGTTTAAAGACTGCTTTCCTCTAAATTTTTAAATTACGAAATTATTATGTATCAAATGATTATTTGTGCTTGGTAATCTGGGAAAATCTGCGTTTCAGTACTGTTCCACTGAGGGATAGTTGTCTACTGAGGTTCATCCCGGACAACCGAACATTTATGGACACCAGCCGTGAAAACCTACATTCATAAGATGTAATATTTCACATCTTTATACATATTAAAACAAAATAAACACCTATGAGATCAACGAAAAGAAACATAGTGATGATATTCAAGAGCAAAGAAATAGGCTTAATACATGAACTATCATTATCGCAACATTTTAGGTTATACATGATATTCTTCTACTAATTGATGTTATTTATATTAAAAATGCGACCCTTCTTGGTAGATTTTATTGACTTTTAACTTTCATGACGCAATGTTTTTTCAATAGGGGTGTGCCATGTATCCATGAAAATGAATTTACATTATTGATCAAACACGTTGTGAAGTCAAAAAGACAATGTTTATTTATTAAGATTAAAATTCGTTACAGATCTAGCAAGATAGGTCGTATTAGGTTAGAGTAAAGTAAGAGTAGGTTAGAGTATCATGTGATACGATATACTAAAATATACTCTTCACATATTTGTAGGATTTATTGATTAAGGATTCCTACTCTAATGAGGTATCCAAATGAGGCGAGTGCTGCCAAGCAACCTCATGGCAAAGGGAGCAACTACACATGGCGAGGACGACGTCGGAAGCAGTGACGCGTCTAGTGTGAACGGGAGCACGCGGCTTTCGCCGTGGGGCGTCTGCGAAGTAGCAGGGCGGTGTCCGCATCCACCGTCTTGTTCTCGAGGCACGCGGCGGCCCGCGGCGCCTGCCGTTCTTCAGCGCCGCCCCGCGCGCATGATGAGCTTCCTAATTACTGAGCCCTTTGTGAGGCGCGATAGCAATGCGGCGCCCGCGGCACCGCCGACACCACAGCGGCGGTAGTAACGTGTCAGGGAACCTTGGTGGCGACGGGACCATGGTTGACGGAAGGGTTAGTGGCCCAACGCAGGCATTAGGGGTAGAGGTGGTAGGTGTTCTAGTTAAGGCACTCTGAAAGGGGATGGTATTTGCAAAGTGTAAATATTCATACATACTGCGATATTCACGCATAATATTCAACCGAAAGCCTATTCCTTCTACTGCAACATTATTAGCTAAACAAAAAGGGACTTGGGTTGAATGTGCACATAGCTACTATTCCTAATTTTCTATTAGATCCAGAAGTGTTCCACGTTTTTAAATGTTCCTCGCGTTTTGAGAAAAAATACGCAGTTAACGACATTGGTGACAATGTGTGTGTTTGGGTGAAGCGGTAATAGTTCAATTTTGAGTCGATCGAGGACCGAGAGACATATGGGTCATTTTATCTGTAAAAATAAAGTATGCGTAAGTACCTTTAAGAACTAGAATCTTTAGTTAAAGAACGTATGTATCATTCATCAGGTGAGACAATGATACGAGTGCAAAAATGTAATTTTGTCGGAGATGCAAAAAACTGAAATGATGCTAAGAATCAAAATTGAAGACACAATATGACCGTCAAGATGGTGCGTTGGTCAAAGGTTAAGACTACTCTCTAGGCAGCTTTTGAATTATTCCAAATTTTGGATTTTTTTTCTTCTCAGTTACGTCGCAGATCTACAGCATGAGTTTGTTTAGATCTTAATTTACAGTGAAAGATTTGTAGGAACTTGTAAATAATGTAAAGGCGAGCCCAAATTTATCTTCATTTAGCCTCGCGTAAAAGAAACTGCATGAAAAAATGGAACGAAAAATTTCTTATGGATGTAGTAAATAGGTGGATACTTTTCAAAAATAGAAATTTCCATACATGTAAACCCAGAAAGCAGGCTTTCTCTCTCAACGATCCATCGCTTAGTATATTAGGTGACGGTGAGTTGTTGAAAGAGTTTTTAATTATACAGGAAAACATCGTGTCTCTTTCTACATTATTTATTTCAGAAATATTTTTCGACGGCGTAGCGGTCATCTTCAGTGATACAAAATGAGATAACGAGTAAAAGATGAGATAATTATAAAAACCATTAAATATACACAAATAATATAATAAAATGAGGTGAATTGCGTTTGAGTGATAAAGTAGAATGAAATACTGTTAAGTGAAAACAATATAAATTGTGAAAATATTGCATGAATCTATTTTGATATTTGGGTGAAAAAAATTGTAAGAAATTTTTAATGTAAAATGAAAACAAAAATATTGAATAAGAAAAATATTTTTTAAATTTATATAATAACCTGCTCAAGGCAATGGACCGCCTTACTCAGAGCATTCCTTTGCCACCACAATCCTCATATTCAGGTATGTGCAGTTTGCTCACTCTGTTTTTTCTTCTTCTTTTCGATTTTGACCATATTGGACCGCGTGAAGTAACCTCATGCATTCATCGTCGTGCTTCTTTCTTTGATTTCCAGTAGTTCTTCGTCCTTTCACTTTGCTCTCTTCTATCCAGATGTTAGTTCTTATTCTCTTCTCCTTCGCCTGGAAATCCTCAAAGTTGTGCATCAACCTTCTGAACTTTGTTCTGTCCTGTATTGCATCGTCCGTCATGCCAATCTCTGCCATATCTTTTTTAATTCCTTGGATCCACTGTTTGCCATTTTTACTCTTGTGGTTAAAGATTCGTTTTGTAAGTCTGCTATTATCCATCCACTTTATGTGACCAAAGAATCTAATTCACCTCTTGTGTCTGGCATCCTCTCATTTTCTTTGTCTTTATACAGGTCTTTATTTTTTCTAAGTCTAAACTCTTCCTTCTCTGTTCTCAATGGACCAAAGATTTTTCTTAGAATTTTCATTCGTATTTTTTTACTGTCCTTTATTCATTTCATATTTTATGTTTTCATGTTATTCTATAAATTAAAATAAATTTTTCTTATTCAATATGAATTAGTAAGAAGAATACTCGTGAACATAACATTAACATTACGAAAGTACCAACATGAATGAATAACATTTTCATGTGATATCAATGAAGATTTGAGAACGGTTGTATGTTTTAAAAAACCACAAAATACGCGGGTGCTGCCACGTGAACTAACTTGTCTTCTACATTTATTTTCTCTTAGTTTTTTTAAAATTGTTTAAACTGATAACCAATTTATTTTAGATACACACCTAAATAAAGCGCTGATGTAAAATAAAATATTACTTGGCGCTATTCTTTTCCTGTCATTCTTATTGTAAAGAGAGAAACAATAACTAACCACGTTTCGAAGAAACTGCAGTGAACAATTGATACGAATGAGGGGGACTATATTAAGGGTCCCAGAAGGGAAGAGGTAGATTTATGTGGAGGAGGAAGAGTTGCTATGCTAGGAGGCACGTGCTGCCCGGAGCAACAGGTCGACCACCTAAGCAGTAGCTCGTCGTCCTAGTTGAATCTTTCAAGTCTGACGCGAGACGAAATATTGCAGTCGCTGGCCTCTTTATTGTTGAAGGGCACCTTCAGTTGGATAATGACATACAGTTACATTCACTCCAACCTGTTTAAACTACTCGGAACGTAAATGTGGTAATTGAGTTAGTATTGTGCAGTTTTTGTTAACTAACATGCCAACATTCATGTGATACGAAAACCTATTTCTAAAAACATATTTGTTTATCTTTTATTTGGGATGACGAGACTTATTTCCATTATGCCTTCTCATTCTAGTTGCACAAACGCGAGGACATGGTTTTGTTCGCTCTTCATGCAGTATTTGTTGTCGCCACTCGGTTACGGCAAACGTCGCAAATATTTTTATTCCTCTTAATATTCTTTCACATCAACTTCAATCACGAGCATAAAAATATACAATAATTAAAATCCCATAAATAACTGCGTAATTCAATACATAGTTTCAGAAAACAGATGTATACAATAAAAGAGCTGATCTTTTTTTGAACATTTTAAAATTTCATACATCTTAGCTATATTTAATTTGTATTTGACTGTACAACTATTGTTTAATTTTTGCTATTGTTACTAAGACGTTTTAGAAATGACTTTGTTTTAGCGTCTTAAAAAAGTACTGTATCCAAAAATGCTCTTCAATGTTGATTTCACTTCAAATATTACACTCCTAATAGGGCGCCAAAAGGAATTTGCAAACTTCGTACTACTATAAATGCATATATTCCATTTATTATTATTGAAACGATTTTTTTTCTACTAATTCTCAATCACTAGTATCTCTGAAAATCCTGTCTGTGACGAGAGCCTCTAAGGAGGATAGCGCTTCGTGGAAGCATTGCGTCTCCTCCGTCGCTGTAGTTTCGCGACAAACAGGTCATTGCGTCGAGTTAATCCTTTCATTCCAGGAGACGACAAATCATTTCATAAACTAAATAGAAATATCCTTTCCGTGACAGCGGCACGGCGCTTCGATGCGAACAGCGCTATCTTTTGAGCAACACAGCGTGTTTCGTCAACCTCAAATTAGCTCAGGCTAACGAGGACGGATTGCGCTCATGTATGGAAACGCAATACACGCATGCGGAGCGACCGAGTAGTCTGCTTACGTGCAGATCACCGTCGTTTGAATATAGACTAGCTACAGCTATCCCATTCCAACAAGACGAGTAGTGAACGAACCAGTTGATAGTCAGCTTTTAAAATGGATTTGCGTCGAGGTCTCTGATGTCGCAGAAGATTCTAAGGCGCCATTGTATTTAAAAGGCTGCACTCAGGCGAATGTAATTGATCTGCTGACAGATTTGCTCATACATGGGGAGTAGACCAACGTTACCTCTACAAAATGAGTGAGAAAATCGATGTTTAATAAGAATTATTTCTGTAACTATAATTAAATATTTGTTAACGTGGGATAATGCATAAACTATTATGTAACTGTATACTTTTTCAATATATATGAAAGTTCGCAGAATAATTTTGCTGTTTGTTTGTACATCTCCCATATCCTCTTGTTTTTTAACTCCAATTTGGTATGCAAGCAGGTTATTTTCCACTGGATAAATCACGGAATAAATCAGAGGAAGCTTGCATACTATATCCTTTTTTCTTATATTTACTAACAGGTGCTAGTTCTTCATGTGTCATAGGTGAAGATGATTTTTACCTCTTCGTATTAAATACAGAGTAAGAAATGACTCTTCTGTACTCAGTGATAGTTAGTATCTAAGATTTTTCACTATTGAATACACTGCGCACGATGACAGGAATAACTCCAATTCATTTATAACCTTCATAAGAAAAACCCTTTTATTTTGTAAAGAAACAGTAACTAATGTAATGCTCTTTCTGCATGTTATCAACTTTACATTTCAACTATTTGTTTGTTGTTTGTATAAGTTGTACGCATACGTTTTGGTTATCTTTTTTCCTTTCTGTTGTGAATTGATCACTATTGCACTCAGCCCCTCAATCATGAAAACTGTCAATTTTCTGTTACGAGGGATTCTTACTAATGTATACAATAAAAGAAGAAAATAAAATTAGCCTGAAAAAAAAAGAATTATTTCTTGAAAATGAGGAGGTAGGTTTATTGTGTGCCGGAAGATCCAAATTGGCTACCTCTTCCTGGAGAATCTATTCGTAGCATATGTAACACCTTGCATTGTTGGTAGCTGAGGTGTGTAGAAATATCTTGTAGTAGTTACATTAGGTTTACAAATATACTACCAGAGTACAAACGCAAAAATACCCTTATTCTTTATTCTTATTACACTTCCTCCTCCACACTTAGCATGCATCCTCGACAATAATATGATGTTCGCAATAGTCTTTAATTATGGATATTTTTCCATTCTCGGAAGAATCTCATAGTTTTGCGTCTTATAAATCACATTTACATCATATGGTTCTTGAAGACATTTGATTCAATTAATTGCAGATTCTGTTGTTTGAAGACAAGGAAATCGAACGAGGTGCAATTTTGGTAGTGGTAAGGTAACTTTCGTCAGGATGTAAGGAAAATGTCAGAGTGCGTTGCCCCTGCTTTTTGCCTTGCGAGTAGAGAAAAACCCAAAGTCTACGGGGTGGAAAACGTTGACAGAAAACCAAAGACAGAGGAGACCCTGAAGGATATAGTGAAGACAGACCCACACAAATCAACCAAGATGGAAGTTGGACCCAAGAAAGGCAATCTTGTCTCCAAAATAAGTTTCAAGTCACAAACCCTCAATATGGACTTCCTATTCTTGTAGGGACAAAACTTCGAACATCGAAGAATGAAGAAGAAGTTAGGAAAATAGGGAGAACAACAGCGATGGATTGTGTGTATGTTACGGGACCTGAAAAAGGAGAAAATATATGTGAGTGAATGACCACTTTGTAGGTACTGGACGAGCATCGGGAGTTTGGAAAGAGGGGAATGCACAATTTCTTGAGGATACATTGATAGAAGATGGAAGAAAATATGAAAAGTTTGCGCAGAATATTACTGAGATTGGATTTGGAGATACGCGATGGAGAGATAAATTATTGAGGTTAAGATAATAGTGGGTGTAAGAACACAATAATCGTAGCAGACCTGTGAGGGAAATGACGAAAAACAATTGCACTTTTTGCGACTCGGAGTTAAATAATTATTTTGTGATGTAATACACGAAGGAGAGTCAAAATAAAACTGCTACTCTGCAGCAGTCAGGCAGTTGTTCTATAATTCAAATACAAAATGGGTGCTTAATGAGCATATCTCCAATTTATATATACTGAATCATTTGGGTAAACTTCACTTTCTTTATAACAGTGTGTTTCTTTTTCCCTCTTTCAAAGTTGTTCTGTCTACTTAATCATGATAGGGCCTACGTTGCACAGGAGACTGTCTAAAAGGATCGTCGCTATCCCGATCAAAAACCACGGGGAAACTCTGCTCTCACTCGCTTCCACGACACTAAACCACTATAATGGGGTCACCTCTTTTTTATAACTTTTATTTTTATCAATAGTTATTTCTTGAGCATAATTGTCCCTTTATTACGGAACTTACTCAATTAATCCTATTCTCTCCCTAAGCATTTTGAGAAGACTACTGCTGTATATTATCTTTAAGTCCTAAGGATGTATATAATCTCGTCTCTTCTTATTATATATATTTTCTATGATATTCACTTATTTACCGAGTCCAGTCGATGTATGTAATTTGTCAAAAGGTTTCGTTAGAACTCCGCGCACACGGATTAAGTGTGTGAAAGCATTCCACAATCAACTTTCTCCCCCGGAATTATAAAAAGATATGTTCATCAAAATGAATTGATTTTTGCGATCATAAATTTTCTCTTTTACTATATACAATTGAATTATTGCTTACAGCAATTTCTACGATACCAAACTTCTGTGCAAAAACATGAAAACGTAGATGAGATTATGATGAAGAAAATCTGCAAGCACTATTGGAAAGAAGCTTATTGGGAAGAATCTTTAAAAACTCATTAAATCGTTTAATCAGTTTTCTACGTACGCTGGGATATAAAAATTGCAATTCCTCACATACTTTGACAAATTGAAGTCTCAAAAATTATATTTTGTTGACTAACAAATATTTCTAGTACTTTTTAACGAATTTATTTTCATTCCACCAGATATCATCGACTGTATACACAGCATAACATTCTCCAAAATGTTCAATCTTTTCATCAAGCTTCTCCATGAATTATGTGCTGTGTATTCCCAAGTTTTGTTCGTTAAAAATCTAAAAAATGATATTTTTTCCATTGTAGTTTTTGTAAACGGGAAATGGAGCATGCTATTGTAACTTATCTACATGGAGCGATAGGAGGTATGAGTTGGGTGGAAGGCTGTTGTTAGTAGATGGGCCGGTGAGCTGGGTTTACAAACAACTAGACCCACGTGGAGAGGTTAGTAGAAGTGGTTAGTGATAGCTAGCAGGAGGCGAATAGAGGAAGGAGGGTTCACTTTTCAACAGTTCACAGCTATATGAACTGGGACATTAATGTGAAACTCTACAAGTTTACTTGCCCCACCGGGAATTGAAACCGGGATGACTCGGTGAAGAGCAAGAACCTAATACATAAGCCACCAGAGGGCACAAATGCTCCTCAATCTGCGCTAAAGGCAATGCTATCGTTACGTTCAATTTTTCCTTGAAATAAATAGTTGAGAGATGAACCAAAAAACCTACGTAAAATTGTTTTTGAATTGGAAACGGGACAAATTTTTTTCGTACATTTTTGTTTAATTGAAAAAAACTTTACTTTTGTTACAATAAGTTCGTTAAAAAGTTAAAATTTTTATGAACTTTCCAACGTATACTTTGTGGAACGTTTCAAATCGCGTCTCCGAGGACATAAGTACCAACGTTTCGACAATCCTGCTGCGGTTTTCTTCAGGACAATGTCATAGTCGAACAGACCTTGATCGCTGATGTATTCAACCAGTTGTATTCTTCCTAAACGTTGTAGTTACGTCTACCGAGGCGCGGTTTGTCCCAGACAGCCAATATATTGACTCAGACCGAGGAAGCTAATGTTTACAAATTTTTAATGTCTTTGCGCTTTATTTTTTCTGCATACTTTAAGTTAAAAAAATTAATTCATTCATTAATGCGTATCACAGCTCAAAATACCCACACAATTCTAAAGGATTTCTCTCTCCTGGTTTTACTTCAGTCTTAAATCTTCTTCGTTTTTAGCTTTTTTTAAATAAATAATTTTGTGAATGAGGCCTCTTAATGATTATAAAATATGTTGCATTATAAAATATGTTTATTTTAGCTCAATTTTCTATGAAGTTGCTAAGTTTTATGCTATACAAAACGATGGTGAATGCGTGAACCAATATTCACAAAATAGAACGCAAGCTAACTCTTACGAAGTTCTGAAGTGGTGGTAATTCGCGATTTTGGGGAAATATGTGATATACTTTCTATTAGTCCTCTCAGTAATAATTTTAGTGATTTAATGCCTATGTGTTATCTGATACTTTTAGACTCCAGATATTTCTCGTTAAGCTAATATCCACGACGCGAACATGGAGACAATTCTCACGTGATAATGCTATTCTCCCAAGAATAATTCTAGAGTACAGGCAATAGTTCATCGTATGGCATGTTGAGTGCATTTCCCTCAGTACACCATTTTCCAGCGGTGAAGATGACCATATTAGGGTGCAACTGCATTTGATCGGGAATGTTCGCTGGACCTAATCGTTTGCTAAGCTTAGCCCACGCCGCGCGGCGCAGCACTTCGCGGCAGCGGGTGGCGTGCTCGCGCGCAGAAGGTCACGTTCTCCAGTAGCAATATAATGATCTTCCCAGCTCCATTCCAGGAATCTTTCTGTCTCAACCTTGTAATTTACATTTCAAATGCGAGAAATTCCGGCGGTCGGTCGTTCGGGCGAGTGCGGGGTGCGACGCCCATCAGAGAGTGCATGATGCAGGGTTGGCGGGTGGCAGCGGGTTCAAGCGTGCGATACCGCACCGCCGCGCCCCACTCTGCATCGCACACCAGGATCTTAAGCTTGAGCGTTGGAGAGCTCTGGAAGGAGAATTATTTGCGATTGCTTTAACACATCGTTGCCTAGTAGCCACCCCTGTGCGCTAGGTAGATTGAAGTCGTGCAAATATAGACAAGTTATATTTTGATAACCTCAAAACCATACAGACTACAGAAAAAATCACCGAAACCAATTTTACATACCTTTATACAATTGTTCAACCTTTTGTATTAATATTATTAGTTTGTATATAACTTGTGTTCAGGGATATTACATTTGGCGACGATAAAGATAACTGACTAAAACAGCTTGTTTAACTTATTGTGTTACTTATTCCCTTCAATGTTACAAAACATAGAAGGGAACAGAAATGCAGTTTCTTATGAAGAAAATTTCTATCTGGATCTCAAAATATGTGAAAATTTCCAATATCCTTCTGGTACGATAATCTTCTGATTAGCCTTACTTACTTTACATCGCAAAGGAACAAAGAATTACTTACGAGTAAGAGTACATTGCCGGGAATTATACTCTTCGCGATACAAAATCGAGACTAAAATTCTACTTTAATTGGTTTATTTATGGTAAAAAATAAATGAAATTTTCAATTTATGCCTTTATTCGCATTGCTTTCAGGAACGTGAAGTAAATATTCTTGAAGCAAGTTCATAAATCAGCATAAATGGTGGATATATTAGGGTAATAGTGTTCCCTTAATAAAATAATAATAATAATAATAATAATAATAATAATAAAATATATCAGTAACCATTTTGATTGAGGTTATAATTGTATATTGCCAGTTTTGGGAAATTCGTATACACTTATACAATTATTCGTAAAATACACTTATCTGATATTATGAGGTTTAGAGTAATAAGTATCCATTGTGGAGAATGAAAAACTTTACATTGCTCCATATTTTGTGTCGATTTTGATGTCATGTATCCCAATCGCGTTACGTCTCCGTTCGCCAGCTCACCATCTCTGTTCCCCTCACCCTCTCCCCAAACTGACTTTCTGAAACAGAAGATTCCACCGTCAGAGCGCGCTTCGCATTCAATACTTCGAGATGTGCTGATCAGTCGGCAGACGAAACAGTCTGTCGTCCTGCAAGTTGAGCACATCACGCCCTTTCAGACTGTGAGAAAAAGATACTCTCCCTTAACCGAGCGAGACGACAAAAATCAAGCGTTCAGCTGCCGCCTCCGAAATGATCGGAGCTCCGTTTCCAAGTCGCCGGACGCAACAGCTTGAGGCGCCGCGGATCCCAAACGCCGGAGCTTTCTAAGAAGCGGAAAACGGGAAACGTGAGCAGATTTATCTATTCATTTGTTGAATAAAACATGGATTCGTCAAAGATCAGAGGTGTTACTGAAGGGGCGGTACGGCTTCCACGGTATTGCCTTTGGTCGGCCGAGCGAGCGAGCGGGAAAGGCTAGCCAAGAGCGCGAGCAAGCAGGACGTGAGGCGGAGCAAATAAGACGGCGATTCGCGCCCCCGCGATTGCCGCGTTTCGTGATCAGCGGTAATCGAGCTCGGAGCTTCCACATACGGCGCTCAACGCCTTCGTTATTCTCACTGCTGCCATTTGCACAGGAAGGTCAATTCATCTTTTCTATATTATTTCTTTCTTCTTACGACTTCTCTCACGTGTGTTGGTTATTTAAAACACGTAGTTTAAAGTGTTTGTTTGAGATATATGTTACTCAATTCCGGGTTAAGAATATCATTATAAGGGAATGAAATCATATTTTGTACACTTGTAATCTTAATGATAAAAGTCTCTTTTAAATGTCGCATGGTAAATACGTAAAAATATTATCTATATACTTGTGTACGTCTTTTTCAATTTTTTCTCTCTCTTTCTCTCTCTCTCTCTCTCTCTCTCTCTCTCTATATATATATATATATATATATATATATATATATATATATATATATATAT
>NNCF01126268.1:811397-989524 GCA_002313205.1 Laupala kohalensis
ATGGGGAGCTATAAAATTTCTTTAAAATTGAAATACTTCAGTTTAAATTAGACATTTGAAGGAATTTAAGAATATTGTAGAGGTTTTTCATGGAATGTAAGTCGATGTTTCTCACATGAAAGACATGAAAATGAGGAAATATAATAGTTAAATTACATCCAATTATTTAAAAATAATAATATTAAACAATGAATCGTCTATTTGTTAATGCTTCTTGTGTGCCCGAGGGTTTTTTTGGTTTGGTTACATCTACGATGTGAATCTGTAAATCCGGTTTCTTTTAAAATTATTCTTCGTTAGTTCCTAGTTGGTGTGACGCCGTCCTGTTTTTACGCTATGAAGTCTTCTGTTTCTGGCAATAATTTGCGTTTTATTATCTACTTAACTGATGCTATTTTAATAATTCTGTAGTTTTTCAACTGGTTAGGGTAGTTTCCATGTACCGGTTTACAAGGTATTCCGGAAAATCTTATCGAGAATGTACTTCTGTTTTTCATGGGAGTCCTTGATCGGCATGATGCCTCATCCACCCTGGTAACGTAGGATGAACGTTCTCTTGCTGATTTAGGATGGTGTTTGTTGTTAGTCATCATGATTCTGATTTTCCTCTCTTTCCTGTAGTTTTCCTGGTTTGTAATTGGCTATTTTGTGACTCCAAAGTAGTTATAGTACAGGGATGACTGTATTGATGTTTTTTTAAATCAATTATTGAACTTTTATCTTATTCTTTCGCCAGGTTACGTAAATTTAAATACGTTTTTCTTGTTATTTACATCCTTCTCATGAACTCTTTAGTGATGCGTTCTTTGATTATTGTACATTCTGGTATTTTTCTTCGCATTACGCCTAAGTATCGTGTAAGCGAGCAATAATTATATGTACCTATGTATCTATGTATTATTTTAAAAAATTCTCGAGGACGGCTCTAACGATTTTAATAAAAATCACAGATAAGATGTATTTTGGGATGAAAATATGTTATAACATGGTCTCTTTTCTTTGTATAACAATTTTAACACCCCTCAAATATCAGCATTGTTAATAAATCCAAATAATTCTTTCTGAGAACAAGATATGGTGGTGCAGGTGTAATATGCGAGTGTCATATATATGCGCAAAATATTCGGGGTTCGAATCTTGGAATGGGTGGTATTTTACTCATTTTTATCGATCATATGTTAAGTCTGTTTGTACATTCATCCTCTTTTTAACACTATTACTATTAATAAATAGCTACTGAGTAACTCAAATGCGAATAAAACTGCTACGTTTCCTGCTTAACTGCAAGAAGAAATTTTCTTTCAGTACATACGAGTTTCCATCTCAAATTTTCATTCAATTATTATGATATTTTTATTTGTAGCAGTTGAACAAAGAAGAGTAATATATTAGTTAAGAATTTGAATACTCAGATTTGCCACCAACAGTTCACTAAGCTGACTGAACAGGCGTTTTTCGAGAAAGCTGACTTAAAATTTGTTCTTTAATTGAAGAAATGGTTCTTTAATATTAACGATTAAAATCTTAAACACACGAGGAAAGTATAATTTGGCAGACCATGTTGACAAAAAATAACGAAAATATAAATTTCTCGGTGGGGAATCGAATCTGGACCTCGCACGTTCATATATAAGACAATGATCCCTATACCTCGAACAAATTTCGACGAACTTTTATCTTATTATTAAAATGATAATGAAATTACGGCACATAATATTTTCAAGTCTAAAACATTATGAAATAAACTCTATTCATTTGACGCGACTAATTTTGATGTAACGTAGTAATAATAAAATCACATTGAATGAAATTTGGCTCCACAAAAACAAAAAAAACAAAAAACGAAACAGCGAATTCATGTAAAGTAATAATTGACAAAGAAATAAGCGGACTGTAAGTTTCTTTAAAGTTAAAATGTGTTCCTACAGCTGTTCAATCCAAAAATAAAACTAAGTATAGAATTTAAAAACAAAATTCAACTACTACCTTATTAAAAACAAAAAATAAACATCCAAAGTATATGACCAACCTTTCTTTTCAATCGTCGATGGGAAATGAGCACGCGTGTAGAGTATTTTATTTCAACGCTGACCCCAGATTGCCCCCATTCCTCGAAAGTAGCGAATGTTAGATTCTGCTGATACGAGTATAACGCCGCACATGTCTACAGTGACAGAAATTTCTGAGAAATGGGTCCCTATTCCAAATGTTCTCAAACCGAATTCGG
This sequence comes from Laupala kohalensis, assembly GCA_002313205.1. NCBI lineage: Eukaryota > Metazoa > Arthropoda > Insecta > Orthoptera > Trigonidiidae > Laupala > Laupala kohalensis. The sequence goes on from NNCF01126268.1 coordinate 813,625, forward strand.
ATTCGTTGATTATTTTGTGTATTATAAAATATACAAAAATCGATCACATACACACCATTATCGTAATGACCTGAAGAAATGTTGATTTACTTTTTGCACGTTCTTTGTACTTTCCTTATACCTACGTATAATTCGAAAGTAAATACCTGAAGAATAAGTGATTACCAATCAGAGTCAAAATACCTTCTTTGAACTGAAGACTGTTCGCTGCTGATAGGTGCCGTAGGGACGGCGAATACTCTCTCACGGAAGTCACCAAGTAGTCAACACATATTATCTCATAATTAAATATGTGTGTCCAATAGTAATGTCTAAGAGTATAAATATATTGTGGATTACTATGAATAGATAATTTTCAGTCGTTTACGAATGTGTGAATAAATGAGGCAATCACAATTTAAGACACATGGTTATTATTTTCTATTTACTCCGTATGTGTTCTACTGCGTAAGTACAGTGTGCCAATTCCATGAAATTTGAGAATTACTCCTTAAACATGGACACAAAAAAAAAAAACATTTGGGCAACGTAAACTGCGTAGTTGCCTAATTAACAAAATAGTTACATATGAATTATCATTCGTTATATTCATGGTTCCACTGCAGTGTAACTGAGTAACTAAATCATGGTTTGAATCCATTTACGAAAAATATTTTTTGAATTCATTTTGTCCAGATCATTATGTGTGAGGTCATACATCGATACAATTTTAAAAGATTTTATGACCAATTTAAAATTGTATGACTATTTGGCGAGCCATCCGAGTGAATCTCGGTCACTCAGATATTTATTATTAACTGATATCCTCCAATCTCGAAATATTTTGGTTCTGACGAAATTTGATCCTGTAATATGCTGTAAGGATAGTGAATTCAGTTATGTAGGACAAACGAACGGATGCTTACAAACTAGGATACCGGAACAAAAAAGAAATATAAAATCATAACATCAAAGTGTTTTTAACAAATACATTTTATTCATTGATCAATTATTGGAACGGTATTGGAGTTTTCGATAATGAAAAAAAGAGATTAGAATGAGTATTTCGGATATGTTATTTATTAAATGTACTGACAATGCATTAACTCTACAATTAACACTGAAAAACGTCCTTTTATTGCAATTTAGTATTTGATTAAAAGGTATGTGTTCTTTCTTTTTAGTTTAGTTTTATTATATATATATATATATATAAATATATAAATAAAATCAAAGATTTCATACGTTATTCACAAGCTCCATCACATGTTATTTTAATATATTAATGTAATTTTGTTTCCTGATGATGACATATCAGGGTCAAAAGTTGTATATTTTATTAGTTGTGAATTTTATTATTTCAAGAAATTAACTTTCGGTCGTTAGATATATTGATGTGGTGATAACTGTACGTTTTCCTATGCCGCTTGTTCTCTGCAAATCTCTGCACAAGGTGACCCGTGCTTGGTGTGAGCGCGAAATGTAGACCGAGGGGAAGGTTCTACGTCCTCGTCGTCGCAGACGCTTGTAGGCGGACAGGTGGATGATGGGTCGAGTGGACGGGCGAGCATAGGTGGAGGACGCGAGCGCTCTCACGGCTTTTACGACAGGAAGGGGGAAGAAATGTTCTTTAGTCTTGAAAAGGACTTAACGGCTGACAGAGCGAGGTTAAGAACCTTAGAAAGTAAGGAAGATTTCACACTCATGCTAAAAAATGATCAAATGAAATATAGAAACAACGGCCACGGAACTGAATAAGATTGTAAATCGTTGTTACGAGGAAGAATATGGGATTCTTTTTAGGTTCTAAAATGTCAACAACGAGTTTCCCTGGAAGTTTTGACTAACAGAGACAACCCCAGTATTAATGGCAGAGTTAAATTACTTATTGTACAAAGTTCGCATTTCAATCATAATTCATACAGATAACGTTTATTCAAATGTAAAATGAATTAAATCGATAACTATATTGTCTCGTCGACAAAAACATGCCTTCAATATCACGATTGTTTACATATTTTTAATATTAAATTTTAATACAAATAAAATGGAACATCTATAAAGTAAAATATAAAGTTCTAGATTTTATTGAATTTTCTTTGATAACATTTAATTGATGACATTGTTCTGGTCAATATTTGTACACCTCCCGCTCCCAAAGTAGGTCAAGACAGAAAAATATAGCTCTTTTCTCAAGATTTTATACAGAACGATTTTTAGTGAGGTATAATTGTTATAACTGTTTAATCATTGATAAATGAAGTGTCGAACTAACTGAATTAATGTAAACGATAATTTAACAAGATTATAGTTTATATTAAATCAGTTAGTTCGATACTTAAAGTTATTCCTCGAATAATTAGTTCTATGTCCTATGAAACAAAAAGTTCTCAAAAAATGAATTAAATTGAACCTTTTAATCCACCTTTTAATGAAGACAATTAATTAATATTATTAATTAATTGTCTTCATTATATTAGTTAATTATATTAGTTACAAGCATAAAAACAAAATTAAATACATATACAAATAAAACAATGACAAAAAAATTTAAATAATTTGAAAACACAAACCTTCAAAGCAGAAAAATCATATCTTTGTCATTGACAAAAAAAATGACAGAAAATATAATAATTTGAAAACACAAACCTTCAAAGCAGAAAAATCATATCTTTGTCATTGTTTTATTTGTATATGTATTTAATTTTGTTTTTATGCTTGTAACAAAGATGAAACAAACAACTTCGTTGATATGTCCATTCACTAACGTTCGCCTAATGATGGCAGCAACATGCTGGTGAAACGTTGTAATAATATTAATTAATTGTCTACATTAAAAGGTCGATTAAAATTTCAATTTAATAATGATTGTAGATGTAAATAATGTCAATTCTCAAAAAAACGTCAGCACTATAATTTACGTAACTGAATTTTCATCTTATACTCCATTGTCATTAAATATTTTCTATGTCTATTTGAACTGTGTAAAATTATGGTTATTCGTCGTGAAATATTGATTTTTGTTTCTGGAAAAGGATGTTAATAGAAAAATTCTAATAAAAAACTTTTTTCACAATTTCCCCTATTTTATGTTACAATTGAGTATTATAGAAAGGATTTTTCTCATTTTATATCCTTCAATGACATTAAACACTTAAATTTTTATTAATTTTTTCACTAAGTAAAAATATTCATACAGAATAAATATCTATTGTTGAAGTTGATATAGCTCCACAACAAAAAGACTTAATTCAATACGAAATATATTATTGCGAAGATCTGAAAAAGTGAAAGAGGAAAATGGTATTTGCCCTTTATTTCTAAGTCACAGAAATGAGAAAGAACTTAAATTGACTGATAATCTTTGTCGTTTTCGTCTAGCCAATAAACATCTTTAGTGATAGCAGAATTCTGTGATATTTTATCAAATAAGATTTTAAAAATACACGGAGATTTCTCTTAATCGACTAGCAAAGTTGAAAAAGGGTCTCCAAATCTCAGGAAGCTGCTGAAAAAAAGCAGTTGGAGAATCCACTTTACCAAAATAGAACTTTTTTCTGGACATCTTTACGAGAAAATAATAGGGAAGAGTTTGTCTAATTATACTAATTTTTACTAATAGCTACAGACTCTATTTTTCAGAAAAATAGTAATATTATCAGAAAATTGAATAAAATATTCTTTGATAAAGGATAAAAATAGCAAAATATTCTCAGAAATGATCAGGTGATGAATCATGGTATTGCAATAATAAAGGATAATACAATTTATTTTTTATATGTTTATTTATGTGAATTAAGGTATTATGGAGAGTCAGTCCGTGAGAATGGAAGGTAGACGTAAACTGATGTATAGGTTTGCGACTGTCCATCTTGAATGCGTGATTGTACACAATATAACGTGACAAAGTTAAAGGGCATTTTTCTGAAGGAGAAAAATAGAGAATAAAAACGACATGATGTGAGGGGTTGAAAGAGTTTACTGATAGACGATTGTAAAAGAAAACGCGCAACTGTATGCGTGGTAACTAGGATTCTTGGGTTAGTGTTAATGTTCACTGATTATGATATTTAAAATGGTTTACATCCTGGAAGGTAACAGAAGTTATTCTTTTTATCATTCAAAATCTTGTCACTAAGGGAATTGAGGGAACGAAATCAAAACGTTATTTTTGTACGTGTGCAAAATGAAGAGGCATAAAGGAATGGCTTCAAGGTTCATGTCAGAAAAAATGTGATCTGTGAGAAATTTGAGTTTGTTGAAGAAATACGGGTTGACTAACACCCCAAAGCTATCGACAAATCCGACTTTGGAGAAAATATGATCAGACTAATATGTCAGAATAGTATGAGTGCGGGGCGCGGGATTATGTGTGCCAAGGGAGGTGACGACTTTGGACAGAGGGTAGGGGAGGAAGACCCGGAGGCAGAGGTGACGTTCGCGTGAAAGCTCCTCACGGGCGCAGGAGAAACCGCACACAGGTGCGGAGCAGGGTGCCCCAGAGGTCAGACGTGAGCTCGCGACGCTCAACAACTGAGGTCCACCCACGCAATGCCAACCACCTGGGCTGTAGTACTTTCTCAGTCTTTGGACAGGGATCGCGAGTGGTTTCACGACTATTATCGGGTTCCTATGATAATCATTATCATATACATTTTCCGCAAATGTCCCAGAAAATCATTGTTTCTTTTCTGAGTATGTGGATTCGGCAAACCACTCAGATGAAGTACCGTACTTAAGAAGATTAAATGATGTTTTGGCGATTTCGTATTATTTCATTTTTCATCTTTCCCTTTCTGAGATAACAGGATTTAAAAAATACATCAAGAAAAGAAACTTCTTGACTCATTTATTTGAAAAGACTTACTTTATTTGAATTCTAATAACTCTGACGCATGAACAATATTCGTACGGAATTGTACGAGAGCTACGTGATAGGAAATCGAGTAAAACTTACCAACAAATAGCAGATGGGGCAAAGTAGTATCTGCCATAATACCCAAATAAAATAATCTTGATAAATAAAAATAATCGATGATATTATCATACGTAATTTTAGTTTCATTCGATTTCCTCGTTTACCTAGTATTATTTAAATTAGAGAAAATTAACTTCTGTGTATTTCCTTTTATGATTTTAGCGTCAATGATTACGAGTACTTTCACTATATTCTTTCCCAAATACGGTTGGTAAATATGACTGTCCATTTAAATATTACAGTACTTTTCTTGGAATTAAAAATTAGTTTATTACTGTATAGAAACTTCCAGATTCTTCAAACTCTATTTATTATTAATTCACCTAGTGCGCAACTCTCCCTTGAGATTTTTCAACTGTTTCCATTATCTTTACTTTGTCGTCGCCTTCCAAACAATTTCAGTTTCAGTAATGAGATTAAAGCAAGATTGAATACAATTTACACTCGAGAATAATCTTACATTGTAACTATATTCCATTCAATTGATCTCTTGAATATTCTCATTATCCGGTTTCTAAAGATGTTCGTAATAATTTCTTTTATATTTCGATGTACATAGATAGCACCATCACCTGTAAAATTCCGAGCTTTGTAGAGTTATCTATGAAATAAGCAAGTCACACCAACTTTTTCCATGACCATTTCATCCTTTGGGAAGATCCAAAAGTTGTTACTCAGCATGCAAGCGCTCTTTTGTCTTGATTTAATAAACATTTCCGTTTGTCACACATTATCCCAACTCTTAGAGGAAGAAAAGAACTAAGACGAATACTGCCCTTAATGGACCAGTACTATCAAATTCGTTTGCAGAGGCATCGTAAGCGGAATATTGGAAACGAATTACTTTCAAATTCTGCTTTGAAAAAGATGCTTGTGATTATAGTTTCTGTTTGAGTACTTTGCCTCATATTGAACGCTTAGATCTTATATTGATGCAATACTTCTGTGACTATTTACTTGAGTAATTATTTGGAATCCAATATCTTCATTTCTTGCCCGAGGTAGTGTAAGAATAAGAGTAAACTTATATATTTTAAAATTGAATTCTTAAAATTATTCATGAAATTGTTAAATCTGAACATTAAAAGAGTTTAATGTTCAGATAGTTTTCTTTAGTAATCAACTTTAAAAAGTAAGAAATTTTCAAATATACCGCGAATGCCATACTTAGTTTTGCTTGTTGTCGACAAATTTAGTACATTTTTCTTTATCTATAAAAGAATGGTCAACAAATGAAGTGTAATATCTATGAAAAAAACTTCTTTGAGAAATATATGTATTCTCCTCATAAAACACTCCAATTTATGATAGACAGATATATAGATAACTATTACGTAGTAAGTCCATAGTAAAATATTTGTCAACGTTCAGAATTTGAATGAATGAAATAATTGCTTGGAGAACATCCGGTCATTAAAAGATATTTCTGAACTACACATTATTCGGCATTATGCTCCATCTATAGTACTTCAACACATAAATTAAATAGAATTATTTCGTCTGTATTGAAATGTTCCATTTGTATAATTTAATTACATATTTACACTTTCCATTCAAGGATTGCATAATACCTGTAATTAACGAGTCGTCATTGGTCTTGGACTCAATTTTTTGAAAACATAATTTCTGCATAAAATTTTTATTTAAAAAAATTATTTCCGCATAAAAACTTGGTTTTATTTTTTGTGTAAGGAAAAATGTAATAGTTAAAAATGTCCAATACCGATCATGCTCATCAAAATAAGCATAATTAATCTATTTATTGGTTCCAGGATGATCGAAAATGTTAGTTCTGAATATTTTAACAAAGTACGTAATTTAAAAATGGGATATAATACATGAGAGATGATAAATACGATTAGAGGTCAAAATCAATAATTACAGTTTTTTTATTGTTACCATCTGCAAACTTAGCTATGTTCAGTTAACTTTTTTTTTTCTCTGTTGAATTCTATAGCGATGTTTTTGCATGTATTCTATTCCCGAACGCAGGCCGTTCCACAGAACATCCAGGGGTCCTACATAGAAATGATATTAAACGGTCCTGCAATTTGTGTTCAAGATCCCCTAGTTCTACTGCGGAAATAAGCCAGTACAAAAACCGTAAGCTCCTCGACCTCGGTCAGGGAATATACTTGGGGAGGCGGCAGACGAGGCCGGTGGTCGGGGACGCGGTGAGGGGTTGCGGTTTCCACAGCATCGACCGGACAATGGCGAAGATATCCGGGCTGATTGCCTCGGACATTACGGGCTGCTTGCATGCCGCAGATTAGCGATGAGGTCGGACCGCACACTAAGCCCACGTCCCTCCTACCCCCACTCCCTGCTCCACCTCTCACCACCACCCTCTCAGCTCTATCTTAGGCTCCAGAACCCTAGCAGATGCTGATTGCTTCACAGATCTCTAAGCAATCGTGTATCTCGGTGAATCGCTCCCGAGCTCCTCTGTTTGCTCTCGTGTTAGGTCGTTGAATATTAGAATGGTCTGGGAAAATAAAGCGGTTTTCTTTAAAATACAACAAAAAATTGTTTCCCATAGCTCAATCATTCCTTATACTATTTAATAAAAATTATGTAGGGTACGAGAGTGCCTCTGTATTCATTTAGGAACACCCAAAATTTCATTGTTTCTGCAAATGAATGAAAATACTGCAACAAAATTAGATTTGACAATTGTTGAAATAGAATCATTAATTGAAATTACATTTTCCCTTTTAAAAATCTCGTAACTTCTTTCAGTTGTTTCACAGAATCAGGTGATTTATTTTAAGTTTCCAAAAATTGATAGTGAAACAGCACATCAACACCGGAAATTGATTACTATTTTGGGAAATTTCCTATTGAATTAAAGAGCAGTCAACGAATGGAATATTAAGATGTATCTGAAATATATAACACCTTCAATGAGGTTTCATTTAGCTAACTTCGTAATCGGGAAGTTGTTGAAGGCAAAATCATGACTTTTTTCCTTTTACTTTAGAGGCTAATGATCTTCATGAGTTACTAAGAATAATATCCTATGAAATAATGATATTTGATTTGACATTGAAATGAATTGCAGATGCATTGACTTGCTTGTAGGTAGACTAAGTGTATCACGTTACAAACAATGAGCCTGCCTGTCCCCTAATACATGTATATACTTGAAGCATCTATCTTTAAACTTTACTATATTCAGAGTGCTATAACAACCTACGTTTTATATTCCTCACTCGTCTAAGTCTCATTTCTGATATTTGAAGTACTTACCATCCTTTCTGGTAACTCTCTCGATGCATAGAACAGTAACATTGATAACCAATTGAAATTTTGACTATCTCTTCCAAATTACGTCTTGTTTGATATTGCACGGACAATGAGGATTTGATCGCTGCAAGAGACATTTCCCATACGCTCATAGAAGTACTATTGTCATCAATATACAATTTTTTGCTCTATGAGTAGTTTCTTTAATAACGAGTAAATCTAATTCCTGAGAATTAAAGTTCACACACTTATTCTCACAAAACGTGTATGCCACAGAACTTTTATTCTTACACGTAAAGTCTTAAAAATTTCGAGAAGATTCCTAGAATGGAAGAATTAAAGGAAACATTATCGTCTTCATTACCAAAATATGTTCCATTTTGAATGTCAGATTTGTCTCCACATCAAACATTTCTGTTTCTCTAATAGTACAGTCAACAGGTACAGAGTATCAACGAAGAAGCGCGGGTACGTATTCATTATTTAATCCGGCCTGACGCAGGAATTCATCAAAATTGTTGCTAAGCACTCTGATGTCAATATTCACGAATACAGCTTCTGGAATGTACTTATATCACGTATTAGTAGTTACAAGAAGATTCCGAGCGCAACGTACACCAACTACATGGAGGCATAAACTGTTACAAACTGAGTTTACGAGGGTCGGGGAGAGTTAGCTCCGCTATATCTTAGCCCTCATTTAAGAAGGAATTCATTTAAAATTCTTTTAACGTGACAGGTGTTAGTCTATCACAGAAGTATTTGATACAATTATGTTTTAAGTATGTCTTATACTATTCTTTAGTTCCAGTTGTAGAACATATTAATTTATTATTAATATATGTAAATTATGTACATATTAATATATGTAAATTAGTTTATTGTCCTCCACGTGGTCATACGCAGTTTGTACTGTTTTTTGACAATAAATTTATTAAATTATTAAATTATATTCTCGGGACTACCCCATTTCTTCCTAAAAATGGGTAGGAATGGGTAGCAAACTCTTACAAAATTGCCAAAAAAACGCACAAAAACTGAAAACACCAGTCACAAACGTGCAATTCTCGCTACATACTGGTTGATGTATGATCACAATTAGATCACAGAAACACGCTGGGTCATGGGAATGCCTGAATAAGGTGAAAGTGTCATCTTCTAATATAGAGTACTCTCAGTATTAGGACAACTCAGGCTATGCAATTTAGAGGTCGGTGTATAAAAACATTTTAATTAACAAAAACAGAAAATGTAGATGACTTACTTTACAAAGCATTGGACTACTCTTGTAAAAGTTACGAAACGATGATATTTTGTGATATGTTGTATATTGATGGCATATATGTCTGCAACTCACATCTGTTTCGTGTCTCCGTTTCGAAGCGATTTTTTCTTCCGTGAGGGTTAAAATCTTCTACTTGCAAACCTTTCAAATATTACTTGCTTTTCAGAATAGAATAAACAAAACAAACATTTAATATGACATGAACTTGTAATCACATTTTGTTAATCAAGAGGATAGAAATTTAAAGAGACGAATGATACAGACTGTTCTCAAATATTTAGCGTGTCTAATATTCCACAAATTCTTTCCATTCTGCCCATTCTTTCATTATAATATTTCTTGAATTTATTTCCCTTTTATGATCACATAGTAAGTTTTCCGACCTCTTTGTAGGTTTTTAGAAAATACGTGGATTGACATAAATAATAATGCCTTTCGAACTATAATATATCGCCGAAACGAAGTTGTAATTACAGTTTTGAAGTACCAATTATAATTAAAGTACACCAGACAAAAATTAATATATGTACTAAAAATGGTGCGTCTACTCACGAGCATTCTGTGTGACAACTATATACATAATGAAGCCTGTTATACCCGTTTCATTTGAAATCAAAAAAGAATATTTGCAATATACAGAGAAACGTGACAGTACTATTTGCTCTTGTTATAACTAGTCATTAGTTCCCATACTCGTACTATTGTTGTTTATTATTATTTTGGTAAGAAAAGCGATGGGTTAGTTAGAAAAGAATATGTGATGCCTCGATGAGAGATACACTTTGCTACAGAATGCGCTACTCTAAAAGTTATTTCAAAATAAACATTGTGTAATGATGTCGTCAGATGTCCTCCGTATTGGGTGGATTGCTTCCTAGCCAGTTCTCAGTCTCCGGTTTCTTTAAGTCAAACGCTCGTTTCGCGGAAGTTATTCGAGAACTGGACACTTACACTAAAAACCTCACAGAGCGGGACACAGTAATCATCATAGGTGGGCAGAACGATATTAACTTGGGTGGTCATTTCAACGCGTCTGAACATCTACAAAAACTAAAAATGGCCTCCTTGCACACGAACATAGTGCTCACTAGCCTAACTCCACGCTTCAACGTTCCACAAATAAACCACGAAATTAACCTAGCAAACATCTCCCTAAAACATCACCTGGTAGACACAAAAATAACATTTTTTGATTTGCAACCACACCTGACTGCCAAGGACTTTACCCTGCACGGTTTACACCTGAGACCGTCTGGGAAACAGCACTTCGGTTCTCTTCTAGCTTCACATCTGACCTCACATCAGCCACCTGCCCCATTATCCACTCCTACACCTCCTCCTGCACCTACCTCATCTCCTCCTCCTACCTCATCTCCTCCTTCTGCTCCTACCTCTTCACCATCTCCTCTTCCTATCTCGACACCCATTACTTCTCCTGTCCCCGTTCTTTCACCTACTGCTTTCTCATCTCGCACGTCCTCATCTATTCCACCTGCCGACCCCATACACAGTTAAAACTTGCGCTCAGGAGTACGATGTGGTACTCGAAAGTGACAATCGCGTTTAGGTGCATTGTGCGGGCTTGATCCGGAACTAGAAGCTGTACCAATATCTAATTCCTCTCCACAATCTAACGTCGATTCCATTTCTCATGAGTCACAAACTTTTTGCGAAAATAAAATAATTATATTTCATCATAATGTCCAATCCCTTTCAAACAAATTGACAGACATTGAAATTCTGGTATACGATAGTCGATTCGATTTGCTATGCCTCACAGACCATTGGCTTTCAACTAAGAACATCAACGATATTAATATTTCTAATTATTATTTAGCAAGTTCTTTCTGTCGGCAAAATTTTAAAGGCAAAAATCCCCACGGAGGTACGTGTATCTACGTTCGTAATGATATTTTATCTTCTCCACTGACAGGCTACGAAAACTTCTGCGTAGATAGTGAGTTCGAATTTTCTGCAGTTAATCTGGCCGACACAGTTATCATTGTTTTGTGTATTTATAGACCTCAATCAGATCATATTTTTTCGGAACTTTGAAATTCTTTTAAAACATAGTACACATAAATCTACTAAATCTATCGTTAGATGTGGTATTTTCAATATAGATTTCCTGAATGCTTCCAACTCTGCACATTCACCAATTAATCGATTCAAGAATCTTATCGACTTCTTCAACTTTGTAACTACGATAAAAACCACACTCGCCTAACCAGTTCATCTCAAACATTGCTATATCGGACTATCGTCAACAATTGATTATTCAGAGATATACGAGTGTTTATCAACAGATACAGCGAACACCTTGCTCCAGTATTCACTATTAAAGATAAAATAAAACCACTTAAAATACTTTACAAGTTTTCAAGAGAGTTTAATGACACAAATCAATCCATATTTATAAATTATTTGCGTGAAGAAACATGGAAAGATGCTTACAATTGCCAAAACACCGACGACAAATTCAATGTATTTCTCTCAATATTCCTAAAACATTACAACTCTAGCTTTCCCATAAAACGCAAGTTAATTAACACAAAGAAATACAATAGATGGATCACCCTAGGGATAAGAATTTCTTCAAAAAACAAACGCCGTTTATATTATCTTTCAAAACGCTATAACCAACCACCCGAATTCCATAATTATTTTCGTAAATATAAGACTATTCTCCGAAAAGTAGTCTATGCAGCTAAAGTTATGGAAAACGACAGGCATATACTAAAATCGAACAACCGGATGTAAGCCATGTGGAATATTGTTAAAAATTACACGTCAACTTCTGAAAACCGCGAAGAAAATGTTTCTTTACTAAACGATGGCAAAATCGTAACAAATCCTCGGGACATCGCAAATTTGTTTAATTCTAACTTCTCAGAAGTAGGTAAAATAACGAACTCAATATATCCAAATCAATGTCCTCCAATTATATCCACCCACGTACCTAATTTTATGTTCACTTCCGAAACTATGTTCACGCCAGTGAAGTCATGAGAATCATCAGCTCATTAAAAAACAAATTTTCAAGAGGCGTAGATGATATACCTGACTTTATTATTAAATTTTCGTCCCATGTTATATTATATCCACTCATAAATATTTTTAATTGTTCATTATCGGAAGGGGTGTTTCTTAAAATATTTAAGAGAGCTAAAGCGAAACCTTTACACAAGAAAGGAAACAAACTTAATATTGGAAATTACCGACCAATATCTCTACTACCCACTTTCTCAAAAATCCTAGAAAAATTGTTCTATAAGCGTCTTCTAGATTTTTTATCTAAATATAACATTTTCTCTAACGATCAACATGGTTTTAGGAAATCCTTCTCCAATACAAGCGCCATATTTTCCTTCTTAAACGATGTTACCACATCTCTAGACCGTGGAGAAAATCCTCAGGGTGTTTTTCTTGACTTATCCAAAGCATTCGATGTCATCGATCACGGAATTCTCCTTACCAAATTGCATTCTTTAGGCATTCGTGGACTTCCACATCAATGGCTAACTTCTTATTTAAAAGATAGATATCAACAAGTAGAAATATCCTATACTAAAAATAAAATACTTGAGCGTTGTCTTTCAGAAACAAAGCCACTTACTTGCGGAGTACCCCAAGGATCAATTCTCGGCCCTATACTCTTTTTATTGTATGTGGACGACATGTCATCATCCATATCAGATTGAAAAATAGTTCTTTTTGCTGATGACACTAATTTACTGTGTAAGCACACCAATGCTCAAAAGGTTTTGTCTAACCTGTCGACTTGGTTCCATGCAAATCGTCTCATTGTAAACACTGACAAAACAGTGTCTATATCATTTCACAATAATAGTACAACATTTTTACCCCTTGTTTCTCTTTCTTTAAACGGAACACAGTTAAAAACTGTTACGAATACAAAATTCTTAGGTCTCCATATTCAAGACAACCTCAAATGGAATTGTCACATTGACAATCTTAATTCCCAATTAAGCAAATTGTGTTACGCATTCCGAATCTTAGTTAACGCAGTTAGTCCACGTATTTCCCGTTGCGTATATTTTTGAAACGTGTACTCCCATTTACGTTACGGCATTACCTTCTGGGGTAATTCCGGTCAGAGCATTCAAACTTTCAGAATTCAGAAGAGAATTGTTCGGATAATTTGTAAATCTCACCCCCGAAACTCTTGTAAACCTTTATTCAAGGAATTAAATATCTTAACACTTCCCTGCATTTATATTTATGAAACGGTCGTGTTTGTTAAGACCGAATTACTGAAGCACCACCCTTGCTTTATACGAAACAGTCTCGTTCACGAACACTATACACGCAATAGTAGTAATATTCATCGCCCTAGAGTGTCAACCACTCTTTGCCAAAAGGGACCATACCATTCGGGAATCGTTCTATATAATTCCCTGCCCAAGAATATAAAAGATATTATGAAATTAAATATATTCAAATCCGCGGTTAAAAACTACCTCCTGCACCAGTGCTTCTACACTGTAAAAGAATTTATTGATTTTAATAAAAGTTAAATTCGTCTTNTTGTACTTTTTCACGCCATTGCTGTAGCACTTTTTAAACAACTTATTACAATTTCAAAAACTATTTTCTTGCATGATTTTGTTGCCGTATGGCTCATATTAATTTAGTTTTATGTGTACTCAACTTTGGCACGGTTGTGTACATAAATTCTGTAGCCCCATCCTGGCCCGGGTTTTTCTCCGGTTTTCCTTCGGGTAGAGGCGGATTTATCATACAGGTTCTCTAGGCTTTGTCTAGGGGCGGGTCTATTGTAACAATAAATCGTGAATTTAGTGTTATTTCAATTTTTAAGCACTATACTCAGAATAATCTATAGTTCGATAATAACTTACATGTAATTTTTTGCTTAAAATTACAAACATATTGACATTCTATTAGTATTATAACTCGCAGCCAACTTGATGTCTTATCTAGGAACTTTTACTGAAATTTTTGAATCCGCCTCTGCCTTAGGGCCCTTGATCGGAATTGATGGGATGCTTCCGGAGAGTAAATTAGTTTATTGTCCTTGCTTGCTTCCGGAGAGTAAATTAGTTTATTTTCCTCCACGTGGTCATACGCAGTCTGTACTGTTTTTTGACAATAAATTTATTATATTATTAATGTTATTAATACTCTTAACATGATGTCCGGTGACTGGAGACTTTCTTCTTTGGCTTACAGGCAAATTGTCATTTTAGGTCTTTTGTCAGTATCTGTAAAAATATATCTAGAGAACAGAACCTGATGCGCTAGTGACATAGAAAGAGAGATAAAGATAGTTGAACTATAAAGAGAAAAAATATTAATCACAATGTTAGATGTTATTTCTGTCTTTTCTTGTACCAATGTGATTCGTTCACGTACTTCTTGTGGAATGAATGAAACCTAAACTCGGAACTTTGACATATATACAAGGAGGCATACTGGTATTGGAAATATGATATGTGTACGGGGAGGAGATACATTTTCATTTAGTTCAAATAGTCAATGTATTTACCGAAAATGGATCATCTCTGTTGATGGAAAACTTTAATTCACAGCAAGTTATTTTAACTGTTTACAAGGTTAGTTAAAGTATGTTCACTCTCTTAAAATTATAAAACAACAAAAAATTGCTTTTAATTGTTACGAAGAGTAGCAGTAAATATTTCCATCTTTGATTGTGTTTCTTATCGATGGTTCCAATTTTACACTGTGCCACAAACCCTTGTGTGCTTTGCCCTTTCTTCTTCGCGGCGAATCCAGGCGCTCAATTACTCAAACTCCGAGCTTTGCATGGCCAGCCACGTTTCGCATTTCTTCACTGAACACCGGTACGTCTGTGAGGTAATGGCTGGAGAGTAACTGGAGCGATGATCCTTTGGCAGTAGACGAGATTTACTTCAGGGTGGTCTCAGATATTCCCACAATATCTCACCGAGCGAAAGTTCGCCTACCACGGCGAACGAGGACCAAATTACGGAATGAACAACAATTAGATGAAACATTCATTCACATACACTTATGGTGGAAGCTTTTTTTATTTAAGTGAGGTATTTCATATACGATACGAATCAAAGTTGTAAAGAAGTATCAAATTATATTTCAATTCATTAGTTCACTCTCGTAAAAATATTGTATTCTAAACTATCAATAAAACACGACAATGCCGTGGTATCCTCCAGATTTAATTCTACCCACTATAAAGATTAAAATGAAGTTGAGAATTCTCTTAAAATTAAAATTAAACGAAAATTATGGGTCTTCTGTACAAGCTTCGGCTCATCGTCATTTTTTTAAATTATTTCAACCTCACTACGTGTCGACTCAGAAGATCTTCAATAATTTACTTAAAAGTAAATTAAACATAAGAATTTTTTAAAAATAAATTCTTTTTTGCTTTTTTCACATTATTTATCCCCTATTGCAACATAATTTGGTGTAATTCGAAGAACGATGAGGTAAAGCATTTCTCATAATTTTGTCACTTTATCACAGTTGTCTTGTTAAATATTAAGCATGAATTCATTAATAACAACACGAATGTATTAAATACTCTATGACGTAGTCGCAAATAATTTAAAGTAATAACATTATTTGAATATTCGTTATTAGGGCATACTTCGGAGAATGATGAGATAAAACAAGAATTCGTTACTGTGTAATGTATCTATAAAACTATATTCCATAAGTATAAATATGTATTTGCGTTTTGATTCATGTAAATTCTTCATGTAAATATGAATGAGCGAATCCTAGTTTTGTTTACGTTGTAATATCTAGACAAACTTTATTTCAAGTTATACTTGTAGGTTAACACATAAAATATAAATATTGTTCATTGCGTACAGTTATTCTTGGCTATGACAGGTACGTAACATCTTTAAATATATGAAAATATATACAAATAATTTTTTATAATTACTTAGTTCTGACCCATATTAGCAGCGTTTAAATATTTATATCATATTAGATTTATATCTTCCAAAAGTTTTTTCTCTGATAAATTTTAATGCATCTCAAATATAATGAACATGGAAGACAGTTTCTGATAATGAAATATTCAATCCCAAATTATAAGAACTATTGTAGGAGAGAATTTCTCTCAGTACATTTTTGTTATGTAAATAATTGACGGAGAATATTGCAATTGACGGTCTTGTTCATATATTTTTAGGAATACCTTTTTCTCTTGGTTTACTTTCACTTCCATTTCGTGCGTTCCTTCTCCACCTTCCTCCACCTTGCGCGTACACTGCCCCAGAGCGGGACAGCTTTGCACCTGTCAACGCCAGCCTGTCTAGCGCTACTCGCCATGTGTAAATATTTTAGGTCTTGGTCCGTCCGCGCCGCGAAAACAGGCCGTCATTGTGGAGCTGTCAACCGTCTCCTTTCACACCCGCACGTGTCTGTCTGCTCGACAGTAATTTGACATTCGTGTGCTCGGCCATTTAAATTACTAGGTCTTCCTTTATGTGTAATGAACAGCAACACGCTCACGCAACACCATGGCCGCGAGAATAAAAGTTTTCGTTAAATTTCTTTCAATGTGCCAAGTATAATTTTGCATAAGACGCCGTGCTGTTTGGAGGACGAAATTGTTACACAATTCTTCGATTAAAGTGTTCTTCTCAATAGTATGTCAACAGTTATCCCAACACCAAACTTGGCATATAACACATGACGTGTGTCTACACCCATTAAACCAACGTAAATCAACTGAAAAATATTTTAATTTTTAACACTGATGTAAGATCAAAAATTAATAGCAAGAGCATGGAATGAACCAAAATACGATAAAAATTATTTGTGAATAAAATCTCAGAAATAATTAATAAACAATTTGGATGAGAGTCTAAAACAAAATCCAACTTTGAATATGTAATTAGCAAATACCGTAGTCATATTACTGAGGAGTATACTGTAACTACTATAATATTAAACTGATTAAGAATATTACACCCATTTTCTGAAGTAACTTCGTTTTACAAAATAACGCGCAAGATAAAAATTGTGCCATATAAAGAACTCTCTGCTGTGTAAGGGCAGTGAAAAATTTAATCATTACGAAAACAGACAATATTATTGAAAATACTGTTGTCTTGTCTAAAATTGCACACTGTCTCTCAATCTTCCACTTCGTGAAGAATCACAATAACTTCCTCATAGGAGATGTCATTACATTCGATTCCAGCTCAAAAATTGGATAACAAACTGAGTAACATTTTGAATCAAGAAACACAATCACACGATGGCAACACCGGATGCCATCTTCAGCCCAAAGCAAACGTTGTTCCTTGAGCATCGTCACTTGCATTATGCAAAACCCTTGCGCTTCCTTTCATCCCAACATCTCCCTCTGAGGCCTCGACCAGAGCATTGCAACAGGAGCATTCCCCATCCCACCATACTTCGCTCCCTCAACCCACTGCAGCAGAGCGATTTATTGCTGTACAATGAATACGCTTAAAGCTACAGCCATTTCTTCTGCGCCCAGTAAAGGGCTTAAACAAGATATAGGTGTAGCTTTGTATTAATCATTGTGTAGAATGTGAGCTGGGAACACGCTATTACCATTTAACATATTTGCACAAGATCTTTCCCGTTCTCTGCCCACGGGTTCGCGGATGTTACTCGCTAACTGGACTTACAGGAAGCAAAGGAAAAGGGGTTGGCTCTTTCTCTTTTATCTCATTCTGTCATTCCTTCTCTTTCCCTCGATGGAAGGAGTTAAACGAGAAACCGTATTTGGCTACATAATTCTCAAGTCAGACCTCTTGAATGAATGTGCTCCGAATACATCTGTTGGTGGAAAGGATCCTCCGAGGGCACCGCGGCTCCTGGTTGGCCTCTCGATTCTGCGAGTCCAGTTTTTATCGCGAGATCAATAAATCATCGCCAATTTCCGGGCTCGCTCTTGAAAGGGACCTTGGCCCCTCTCGTTTTGTCGAGAGCGAGAATTAGCGACGCTGCTATGGGAATGAATGCGCCGGGTCCTCGGTTTAGGGACTGGGTGTGGCGAATCGGGCTCAAGAGTTGTCGTTGTCCCGACTCCCAGGAATGTACAGGGGTCGCCGCTTGAGGCATGAAGAGGTTCAATGCGACCCAATTAAAGGTACGCAGGCCTCCGTGACGCCGTTTTGAAAGCCTACAGCGGCATTGGCTTATGGTCCTCTATAGAGAGGGAGACTTGGGAAGAAGGTGGCGTAATGAGAACAAATGCTGGCGATCGGAAGGATACGGATGACGATGTTGTTGTCGGACAACATATGTTGAAGATGCGTAAGAACGTCCATTTCGTTATTCGAGTTTAGCTATTGAGGATGGATCTGAAAATAATCCATTTCACCCTCTGTTATTTACCAGCCTTCCCGTATTTTGGAAACTATTATATTCGTATTCTATCTCACATGTTTTGGGTGATGCCGGGAAGGCTTTTATTATCAGATTTCTATGGAGGGATAATAAATTACGAACAGTGATCGATTATCAATTGCGACACCGATTTACCTAAATCCCAGAAAAAATAACATTAAACAAGCGTAATTTAGAAAAAAAGACGATACTCAGTCATATAAATGTTTGAAGTTTTTATCTTCACAAGCACTTACTAATTTATTCAAGTGTTAAAAAATATTTCAAAATTATTTTATAATATAATACTTCGGAAGAATATATGCGTAAAGTTCGTTTTAAATTAAGCTTCTGAATTCAAGTTATACTATCTACGTAAAATTTATGTACAATTTCACTTGTTTATAAAAATATTTTTATTTCGTGCTTATTATTTTTTTTCTTTTTTTATCAGTAATCAAGGTCAGATTATACATTTTAAATCGCCTAACTGTTCTCTTCTTAACCGTACTGGATGGGTTCTGATTAACTTTTTCCCGTGATTGGAATCGAAGATATTTTTAAGAAAAACTTCATTTTTGAAATTATATTCTAATAAACTATCAAGCTTTTGAATACCATAAATTATTTACGTAATAAATTATCCAGAAGATGTGACGCGACCAATAAAAGTGTGTGAGTGGGATTATGCGATGGGATTCAGACGAAGGCGTGGGCGAGCGTCGTTTGGTGCGTCCCCACGACCCGCTGACCGCCCGCCACCATTACACGTCTAGTGGCGGCTCCTGCCATTCGTCACCCATTCAGACGCGAACCAACTGTCATGTATGGAATATATCTAGTGCTACTTCTTGATGGCCTCGTTCCTTGTGGGATGGTCCATCACTGACAACTGGTCCTTCCACTACATTACTGCGGCTTTGGTGAATGATGTAACTTTTACTTCATTATTATGTATTATATACTAAAACAATGTAATGAAGTGTAAACAAAACTATTAAATGAATTTTGGAATTTTCCAGGTTGTAAGCGGGTCCATATTAGATAACGTTAGTTTGTATTCGTTATCAGTTCAGTAGAACGAAAATGTAATTTCGTTCGTGCGTTATACCTCAACTTCCAGGAAGAATTTCGTTTACGAAAGGGGTTCCCTCCATGGATGGCGTGGGATGCTGACAAGGGGAGCGAAATGCTTTATATATGTACACGTATGATTTGTACAAGTAAGCCATTTTTGGTATGTATTTGTGTGTAATGTAATATTAGCAAATAAACATTTTAAAGAATTTCAAATGTAATGATTTTTAATGTTAGTTACGTCAAATAAACTCTTTTAAAGTTGGATTAGAACAAATAATACTCATATTCCTATAGTTTGAATAATATTTTTTTGTAGGTTTATTTATGAATCTTTAAAATGAAACAAATTTATCCCTTATTACGTATTTTACATTGCAAAAAAAATTTGGTGTCAGTACTCTTTATTAGTTTCATAGGAGGATTTATGATAAAATGTTGTGAACCACTAGTTTACCACGTATTTTGGATTTTGTTTAGATACGAGGTGTGTCTGTCCCCTCCGTGGCTATGGTATAAGCGTGATCGCTCGTCACCGTCATTCCGGGTTCAATTCAAGGTGGGACAAGATAAAATTTGTAGCTTTTCATTTCCATGTTTCAGTTTAAATAGCTGTGATGTATGAAAAGTTCTCCACCTGCGACTAACAACCGCAGTTGTAATACTCGGATACAGCAATCTGGATTCTATCTAGACGCTTTTCCTCCGTGATTTTATTTTGATTTCCAATATTTTTTTAATTTGTCATGCTTTAAAATCGTATTTTGAGTCAAATAAATGATATTGTTAATTGATACATTGTCAAGGAAAAATGTGTTCCCTAACACCAACAACACGTTCTGGCTCATACAGTTGTGCTATTGAAAGATCAAACAATCAAATCATCTGATCAAATGTTACTAACCTATTATTTTAAGTTGAAAGATTCAATTATATGGTGTTTTAATGGCTTAAGGATGGATGCTTGTAACAAAAAAAAATGCTACTAACGGTAGCATCCCATTAGGGATGTTAAAAGATCTAAAGAAAACAGAATAATTTAAAAGATACTCGTCTTAAACGGAGAAAACATACGGAGAAATTTTACGGAGAAAATAAGAATATAAGTTATTTGACAAGTTGCGTTCGGTACTTCGATCGTGAAAGTGAACTAATTTGAAAATTTCTCATTCGTAATATAAAAGTATTTCAATAATTGTCTTGTTACAGTGACAAAGTAATTCAGTTCGTAATCCAAAACATAATCGAAAAACGAATACGCGAAATGGGATGCTTTGTATTTGCTATCTACTCTACGATGTGATTTTCGCAAGTGGATATAAATGCCAATATAATATAATATAGTTCATATAAAATGCTACGTATAAGAGTTAATTCCATACTTCCCTATTTCCGAATACGATCTTTTGAACCATCTTGAGCAGTATGCGCTTTGAAAATTACAGCATGGAAAATTCAGTTAGATTTTATGCTGTGTGTTTAAACATTTGCATTTGATCACAATTTGAAAGCATAAGAAATGGTATTGTAATTTCTTTCTTTTCAAGTAATGACTAGTGAGGTGCTTGAACCTAATATTTGTATTGTTGTTCTAAAAAATATTTAGTTATGAATACAAGATTTCATTTTGAAATGTTTTTTTTTTTTTTTTGGTTAAGTGTGATGTTAATTTTATTTCTTTTTTCATTGGCCCTCTAAATCAAGAACTTACATCATAAATATTTCTTTCTTCCGTTACCAGATCCCAACATACATTATCCGTGGACTCATCCTTCTTCCTCCAACTTCCCTCACTCTCACCCTTCCATGTCCTTTGTCTATCTTCGCCTGGACCATATGCCTAGGCCGGATTAAATCAAACGGGCGGTCCGCCGCGCACTCTGTGGCTAATTAGAGGAACTAATTCTTGTGTAGTACGCGGTGCAGACAAGTCAGCTGCTGCCGTGAGCGGACGTGAGGACACCGATTAGACTTTCAAATGCACGCGTCAGCCGCGGCTTCGGGAGCAGTTAATTGGGCTGAATCTCGATAAATCTCGCCTGCGACTGCGGCGGTTTCGGGATGGTGGTGGCGGCGGCGGCAACGTCCATAAAAGAGAGGACGTTCCTGTCAGGAACCAATCGCTGGAGGACCGTTGCTCCCGCGATACGCGCATCAACCGTTGCGACGACTTCCTTGCACTCGCCACCCTCGTCGTCTACCCTGTCCACCGATGCTTCGCTCCACCGCCTTGGAAGTACAGCCGTCTAATTGCTATTGTTAAGTGGCTTCGCAGGCTGCTTTCCGCGTCGAGCGCGCCCCTCCCTCGCGTGTAACCACTATGATTACGACTGCTAACCACCCTCCCTGCGTCCCTCATGATGATGATGTACTCAGTTTCGACACTCATCCTGTTCGAGACCTGTCCATCTTATGACACGAAGTGCCCGCTTGGCATTACCTGTAGTGGGCGGTGAAGGAGATGATGGCGAAATTGAGGTGGATGATGATGAGGAGACGAAGAATAATGCCAAAGGAATGTTGGTGACTTTTTTGGGTGAAGGAAATGCTTGTTGATATTTGATAATGGTAATTGAAAACAACAAATTCAGTTGGTATGCTTAAATAAGGAAAAGTGAGTGACGCTGAATGAAAAAGGATCAAAATAGATCAAAACCGAGAGCAAAATTCGAAATGTTCAGAAGAGGCGAGAGTACATAGAAAAATAATTTTTATCTAATAACTGTATTTTATACCTCCAAATTCATTTTATATTAATCATTTCTATTATTTTACCTATTCTTGTCTTATTTTTAAAATTGAAGATATACGTTTTTTAGAACATCAACAATAAAATTAACGAATTTTTACACTTCTCAGAAAAAAATTACAAAATTTATCCTTTTATTACGATTGTAAACATTATTGATTAATTTTGCCTGTGAAATTATCCGCGAGTACTATGACACGAGGAAATTAAATAATATATTACATTTTATTTGCTAACGTTATCTTTAGTTAGTATTAAGTTTGAAAAAAAATTCTTCGTTCATTAAATGAAATTAACACGCGTGAGTAATAAAGCCCTTCCGTGCTTTCCCGTGAACATGGGTGGCGACGCATCATATGAAAAAGCATTTCCTGCCACTATTGTCATGGCTGCGGAACCAACCGAATCTTTAGAGGAAGTGCCATAATATTGGTTTCCGTTTCCGACCATGATTCTTTAACTGAAATATATTTTACTGACTGTGAGATGCTCGTTTGGTCAGAAAACATATTCCGATTTTATCTTCTCTAGGTAATTTGTTTTACAAATGACACATTGTCGCAGAATCATGGGTAATTATATTATTCTATCTTAAAAAGCATAAGATCTCCCTTAATGCCATTGAGAATCTTGTTTCAGTTTCCTCTGGGGATATATATTTTGCAATAAATCATAGTATTTAATAATGGTTCCATAGGGGTTATCTACTTGTGCATCCAATGGTTGTGCAATAGTAAGATTTTTTTTTCATTTTGACTCTGTCTTCTAACACAGTTTCTCGGTCATACAACAATTACCTGGGTTTTGTTTACATTATCCTTGTATCATCTCTTTTCTTACTATTTTCAAAGTCGTGTATTTTATTATTTCTCCTTTTCTTCCTTCATTTGTCATATTCCTTATCCTTTCTCTTTCTCCAGTATCTTCTCCAGTTCTATCTCAATCGGTTCGTCACTTTTTTTGCTTTAAGTGGTCTATGCTTTGTCTGTTCTGTTTCACATAACTTTGCCACTTCACATAACGTCGTGTGCATTGAATGACACAGTTATAATATTCAATATCAAGAAGATGGTTGACAACGCGTCTCTCATCACATCATCTAGTGCGCTTATTACTTTCGTCACAATATGACTAGGAACGCTGGTTAGTAGTCAGCCATTACACTTCCCTTGCATATGCCACTTTGTCATCTTATGCTCACATGTCTCAAGACATACAGCAGGATGAGTGACGAATGAGTCTCCAAGTGCTGGAGTGGAAGGTGCATGTAGAGGTTTATTACAAAACAGGCAATGTAGAAGACCCGCCGTTTCGCTTATAGCACTTCAGAAATTCGCGTAAAAGAAGATGCGAAACTTGAGATGAGGTTACATTATTAAGTGGTCGGTGTATTCTCGGAACCAAATATTTTAAAAAAATTTGTGTGATATGAATATTGATATTTTATCTTTTTCCCACTTCATAGTAACACAAATATCTTAGGCAGACGATAGCGTAACAGTGAATCGTTATAGTCTTGTCTATTTAAAAACAATTACTGTTGACATTTTGATTATTCTATTAGGTTATGTATCCTAGTTGGTGTTATGTAAATTGAACGAATTCACAGAGTCATTACTTGGAAAATTTCCCCTATAGTCAGTGTTATGGAACGAGGGTGTATTTATCAAGTGCTGATACAATACAGTCAATTAACGGAATTAAATGTTTTAATGAAGTGGAAAATGAGAAAGAATTTCAATATAAAAACAGAAACTTTCTCATTACTTTATGTTTAATAATCTATTACAAAACCCGACCCGAATATACGTATTATTGAAAACATGAATGAGCGTGTTCACGTCGAACTCTCTCCTACTTGGCGAGTCTTCTACACTTTTGGGGACCTGAAATACACGTAAGGAAATTTCACGTTGGCATTTACTCAGTCGCATTAGCGAGTAGGAAGCGCTTCAGAAAGTAAAACAGCATATTTCTACTTAGTCTGTTCCTTGTGCGTTTTGAGACTCTTAAACAGTCTTCTTCCACATAACAAAGAGACTCCTTATGTGAATGACCCTGGAGAGGATATATCTTTCATTTCTTTAGTCATTCCATTGAAAAGCTATTCGGAACATTAATTTGTGTAAGAAGACTATTACGTTGTAAATGCACATGGGAGACCAAAATATTTTTTTCAACGAATATCATAGAATTTTATTCGGTCTTTGAAATTAGAATTAATTTTACATGTTTCAGAATACGTTCTTTGCAATATGGGATGCATGGATGATACATTTTTTTGTCAAAGAAATGAAGAAAACAAATTTTTATAAATGGTTGGGCCTTACAAAATTATTTTATAACCATGGTGATAGAAACAGAAAAAAATAAGATTAACATTATGACTTCTTCCATCTATGTTATTGTAACCACTTGATTTACATATAAAGTATAAACCATTACACTTAGAAAAAAGAATAAGTTTATATTCGATACCAATTAAAAATATTTCAAAGATTGCAATATTTTTTACAATATTGTTTTTTGACGTAAACAAATATTTTGTACAATGCTAGTCGAAATGAAATAAAGAAATATACCTACATGATTTATTAATTGGAACACCATCGTTTGTATAAACTCTATTATAATATGACTCCATTTGTTGATACAAACTGAAAGAGAGGTCAGTATTTTCCATTCTCAAGAACCAAGTAAATTCTTATGCTTGGGATGAAAATGGAGAAATGATACAACTTGTTAGGGTATTATATCTGCGTTGATCGAAGTTAATTTAAAATTGGAAGAAAGTTAAATCCAAATATCATTACCCAATTATAACGAAGTTATGTTTCCAACTACACATAAAACTTGAAAATATTAATCGAAGGAGTTCTCATTAATTAATAATTCACAGTACTAATTTTTACAGTTAGTCGAGAGCAATTATTTTGTAAGTTTAAACCTTGATAATAAATTTTGATTTTCCTTTGACTCTTTCTTTCACGAAGATCATATTGTAGTAGTCAGCCACGTAAGATGACTGTCGTTTCCGGTGGAACAGTATTTTCCGAAGTTTTTGTTGAATTATTCTTTCAAAGTCGCGTAAATTCCGTCTTAGCGTCATTGTGTTGCTATATTCATTCATTATGTTTAAGTTTTCTTTTCGCTATCTGAAGCCGATAATTGTGTAAGGATATAAAAAACAACAACCCGGGGAAATTTCTCTACATAAGCCCATAGTAATTTAAAGTTAAATAATTCAAAATTTTGCCCCCCGAGGACATAAAAATTAATCGCCACTGAATAGGGAATGGTTCAAACTATTAAAAATGGTGAAATGTTTTTGGGAGGTATTAGATCCTAGCTACTTTGACATTTATAATACCTAAAGTGAACACGATTGAATAAATTATAGGAAAATAACATACATATCTCTAGTTTGATTTTACATATTAATGTCTGTAATATATTGTTTGTACATTCCATCAAGTAAGAAACTAAGTTAATTAACCGTGTGTGAAGTTTTATCTGCCACATATTTCAATAGGTGAGACTGAACAATGTAGGCCCCTTGCTACCCGCGTGAATATACTAGTACATTGCAAACACCTTGAAGCAGTTCGTTACGCGCTACTGAACATTGTTTTCTCACGGGGCGAATTACCGTACATTGGTTTAACAGAGATACTAAGTTCAAAGTCAACGTTCAATAGAACAAAATTCAAAGAAAGAACAAAGCGATAATTTGTGAAAATGTTTTATCGTAGAATTGTATTTTCGGAATCTATTTGCAACTTATTCTAATTAGAGTGTACATTAATGTTGCCCAACAGCAGGCCTGCAGGATACATGCGAAAAAGAGATAGGACATTTTTTTTTAATAATTGAAAGTTGAAATTATTTTTCAAAGAATTGGGGACATTATAGAAATCCTCCGTAGATGGCGGGAGTATTTCACTGCGGTGCAGTCGTAGGTGGTGATAGAGACATGGATTATCTCAATTCAATTTTGTTTCCATAGGACAACGATAATAAAACACAATTTTCTATTGTGTGTTATTCTCCAGACGTAGCCTCGTGTGTATCATCTGCCGCTTTGTAATTTACTTTCACTCTAGGTCAGATACGACAATATTTCGAATCGTATCTTTATCCAAGTGTATCAAGACAATAGTGATTTCGGTAGACCACCGCGGAAATAAATTGAACATCGTGGGCGGGCTGGTGACCACAAAACAATCTACCAGAGACGTTCGCTCGCCACTTGTAAATGGTAGTTGATGTTGTAGCCTGCAATTCGTTCAGAGGGACAGCAGTAGCAGTACTATTTAATTATATGTGCGCACGCAATTTAGGTTTGATGAGGTATTCAGTGTATTAAAAATTTTGAAACAAACAAATATTCCTGAAAAAAGTTCAATATCTCAATTAAATTTTAGATAACGTATGGCAGTCATTTGTGGTTTAGATGCATTAATATAAATGTTTCAATTTTGATACATTGGATCAGGTATAGGTGATATTTACCACAATTTATCTTTCCTTGAAGTGAATACAATAGTATAGTACTACAAAGGTAGATGCTATTACCATTTGTGCTGAAACTTATTGATTTATTGATTGACTAAAATTCTTCGGCATGAAAGAATGATTTGGGTTGCTACCTATAATTGAAAATGATCGCAGAACGGGTAACATTTCCAGTGTTTAGACCGTCTAACTTATCTTAGTCCGCGGTGCATTTTCTATACACTTCGATCGATCGGGTCGGCACGGGATGGGGGTTGACAAAATGTAGTCCGCCGAATAAAATTAATTTTTATTTATTTATTTGTTTATTTATTTATTTGTAAAATGATATTTTAATTCAAACATTTATTCAATCTGGAGAAATTAAAAAGTATTTTGCATTTTCTTCCAAAAATATTTTAAAATTTAATATTATGATAAAATATTTTGATATTGTAATGCATAACGGGGTAATTCCAAACACAATTTTCTATTTTCCCTCATCGGACATGCTATGTCAAATATTATTTCTAACGGGGTAAATCTAAACACAAGGTTTTGCTCCCTAACCTTTGATGAAAAACTTGATGCAAAATGTACGATAACTCGTGGGCCTAAAAATAAAAAAATTGTCGGATGTACTAAAGGGCCACCAATTGGACAGCGCTAGTTTCGACCACTTGTTTGATGGACACGGTGATGGAAGAGGGTTTTCCACAAATCGCAGAAGGACGGAGCCTCGAGATTCCCTAACTGAAGATAGCAGGTTCCGAGATCAAGACTTTGTCGCATGGTGACACCTCTAGAGTCACAAAAGCATACATTTACTAAAAAGAATCCCTTAATCATGTTTTGCAGTTGTATTTATTTAAAATCATAAATCTTTTATAAAGCAAATCTGAATAAGTATTATAATATAGACAAAATATAATGAATTAAAATAAATCGGGAAAAAGAAGTGAATTGACTTTTGGTTAAATGTTATTAAAATAACTAAGTGAAAATACAACATTATGACATATTTTTGTGAGATATATTCCTCTTAATCTACTTATTTGTATTCATATACTACTAAACTTTGTCATGAATTTAATTTAATTTACAAAATTAATTGTTTATATATATATACACACAATGTTTTCAGATATATTTCGTTTTTTCTAATCATGCGAATATGTGTCGTGCATGTTTCATTATCAACATACATAAGGTATTATTGATTTAAATTGAAAATAAGGTAACAAAATTGAGTTGTAGGTTATAAACCAAATATTTGGGTTCCGATACTTTGAATAAAAAGTGGCACATTTTTGAGTTGTTTATTAAAGATATAAAGCATATAGTTTGTTTGAATATGAGGGGAAAATATTTAAAATTTCGAAACAAAATTACGTAATGAGTTGTTTTGATATATTTATAAACACACTCATGCTACAATTGAACAATTTTATTGAAAAGTGTATTTTTTTATATTTATACTAAACATAAAAATATAGATTCTATCTGATTATGATTTTTTTTACTGTTTTAATTATTATATACGGTTCTGAAAGTTAAAACTTGTTTCAGAGATAAGATATGTTTCACTCCTTTTTAATGTTTTCACACACATTTAACTAAATATTCATTTACAGACATTCCCCAACATGTAACTTTTTGTTTATTCAGCTGAATTCATTACCCCAAACATTGGTTAATCATATTAATTCATTGAGACATTATATTCAGAATAAGTAAATAAAACATCATTAATATGAAAAATAGTTACACATCAGAGCTTTTTCTTATTTGTTTTTACCTTTTGTCCTATTTTTGACGATAATTATCGGTGTTCTTGATGCATCTGCAGATTTCTTACATGAAGTATTTTAAATATTTGAAATTGTACCCACTTTGATGAGCTATAACTATCTACTTACGCAAAATGATTCCCAGTTTTCCCTCAAAAATAGTATATTTGGATTCATATATATATATATATATNACCTAGACTTCATAAGTCACTTTTAAGCACCGATTCCATACTTACCTGGTTATTCCAAGAGATGTGTTCAGCAGTCCAATTGTGCAGAAATCCAAGTGTCAGTGGGTTGGTAGGGCGTGTCTAGCCGACAGATCAGTTGCTAGTCGACGCAAAGCGATTAATTCACCGTCAGTTTTCCTCGCAAAATATGGTGCGTCGTTTGCGCTCTAGGGGAAATGACCCGACATGATGAAGTCCGATCGGGTATCAACGCAGTTGATATAGTTTCATCAACGTCCGTAAAGCGCTAGTTACCAGGGCACAAGTGTCCCCTATTCATTCATTCTATTATTTGTAAATAGGAACTGTAACGTAAAATAAAAGCTTATCTACATGGAGCGATAGGAGGTAGGAGGTAGGTAGTATGAGTTTTTGTTAGTAGGTGAGGCGGATAGCTGGGTTTACCAACAACTTGACTTTCGTGGAGGTATTAGTACGAGTAGTTAGTTTGAGTTAGTAATACTAGGAATAGAAGAAGGAGATTCACTGTTCAATTGCCACGGTTATATGATCAGAGACATTGAAGTGAAAAGCTACAATTTTTTGTGGTCCCGCCGGGATTGAAACCAGAGTGACTCAGTGGAAAGCAAGCATGCTAGCCCTGAGCTACCAACGGGACAAAGCGTTACTGATCAGTCTGCGTAGTAGTGGAGTAAAACGAAACTTTAATTTGGTAACGAGCCTGCGTGATGTTTCACTAGTGAGCGGCCCTTTGTAATTTTATTAGGGCTACGCGCTTTCAAAAACGAACTTTCTTTCGTTTGTGAACATACGACCTGACGTAAACAAATGGGTTTTGTCAAGTTTTTTGTGTCAAATACATCTTTACACAAGTTATAAATACTATTATGTTTTTACTTCTGTGATATTAATAAACCTTGTTTACATAATTTTAACTGTATTCTATTTGCAAGGAACCTATGAGGTAAGTTTCCACTCGATTAACAATTTTCACTACACAGACCTGTGTTAGTAACTTTTATGAAGCCATATGAATATTTAAGAAGTAATTTTATTTCACTGGTGCTATCTGTAAGATTCATAGCTAAGTCAAACTAGACATTCGAACTTGGAAATATTCTTACGGAACTGAAAATTTTGTAAGTAGAAGAGAAGTGAACCAATATTTAATTCAATTGTGCAGAATTTTTAATGTGTATTAAAAATTTTCAACTCAATGAGAATATTTACGATGTTAAATACCAATTGTTTCTGGACTTCAACATCGTTATGGTTTCTAGGAGTTCCGATGATCCTATCATTATCGATGGAAGCAGTCTGCTTCGGCCAGTGTCATCCAAAGGACATTCCGATGTTGTAGCCCCATTAGCATTTGCGCTGAGCAGATACCACCTCAACGGCGTCAGCGGTCAGCTTTCAGAGAAACATGCCGCCTCCACCTCCTTCTGGCGGCGTCAGATCACAGAGATTCAGGGCTGATACGTATGCAGGAACTCTACGCTACGCAAGGCCTCGATCTTCTCTTCTTCTGATACCATTGACACTGGAAGTGCGTTAATGGCGCGAGAAATGCCCCTTTTCCACGGTTTCATACTTCTATAAAGGTTTTGTATTATTTTAAGCCATGGAATTACTTTCAATCCCCTGATAATGCAAAAATAATATTCAAGCTCCTTTAAAACTCCTCTTGTCCCCCGTTTTAGCAAAGTTGTGAATTCCATGTTTTTACATTATAGTGTAAGGTACATAGAAATAGATAGAAGAGAAATAGAATAGTACAAAGATTAGGACATATAAATTTTTTTAAATTTATTTTTCTTGGATAGACAATTACAAATATTATTATTCTCTTGTAGTTTTTTAGGAGTATACTTTTTAATGGTCTATTTAAGACATAAGTAATATAATGATTCGTAACTAAGTAACCCAAATGTCATTTCGCTAATTTTTAAGACACAAGTTAACATGTTTTGTCGAGGTTTTAAGATATGATAATGTTAATAGTTGAGTAGATATTGATAACTACGAAGTCAATAATGGTTTAGAGTTAGTAATTGATAGGAGAGACTGTTCTAAGATTACAGAACAGCTTATAATTGATGTTATTCTTAAACAACCGTGAAACCTAACTCATTAGTTCGTGTTCATGTAAAAATAAATTTTCCTCCACCATTTATCATGTGATGCTGACCGCGCATGCCACCGACTGATTCTACCACCACCTCCACGCCCACCATCTTGAACGCACGGGTGGGCCACGCGTTTGCACGTCTGTGCGCGCGTGCATCTGTCTTCGGGCGCCGCCTTTAGCTGTCCTCCGTCGCTCTTCCTCCCACACGAATGCTTCGCATCCTGTACTATTGTCTCGAGCAATCTTCACGTTCTCAGTGTCGGCAACTCATCTGAACTCTTTTATCCAGTTCAGTCAATCCCATCGCTATGGACCTCCCCATCCGCTTCGTCTTCGCCTGGCACGAACTTCCCGTCCACTCGCTTACGGGTGGGAGCCGTACGTTACAACCGAACTCCCACTGAATCGAAATCTGCAGAGACAATCGAGTGACGCGATGCCTCGCTCTGTATGCGACGTGCAGCGCAGGAAATCGATACTCACGTCGAATCAGAATCTATCGTCGAGATGAGCTTTGTTGTCCCGTGCGGAGATCGTAGTGGGTGGCGATGCGAACGGGCAGTGGCCGCCCCACCGCAGCATCCGCCGATTAAATCAGAACTACTGCTCGAGCATACAAAAGAACAAAACGATATTTGATTGTCTCATGTTGAAAGAATCATCTGATTAACACTCTTGAAGAGAAGTTGGAACGATAAATAGTGCCCGGAATTACGGGTGTACATTTTTTGTTCTTTTACCCGTCAAAGCTCGCTTACGAATCGACTGAAGAACGAGTTCGTCTTGATGGAACTCTTCAACATGCTCCTTAACGGCGCCTTTTATATCTGGTTTCTCTTTGATCTTACGTCTCGTCCATCGCCTGATCATTTGTAGGTCCTGTTCGGAACACCCACTCGGCTCCACCTGGCACGGTGGGCACGGCCTGCTCCGGAGCTGGAAGTCGCGGCGATCCGAACAAATCATCTGCGTGTGAACTTCCCAGTAGCGCCATCAGTGCACTTCATAAGCTGGTGAAGCGTGATGTGATTCTTTCTCTCCCCTGGTTCTTGTTTTTGTTCGATGCTGATTTCCAATAGATGACCACCACGACTTATTCAACCGAAGAACCAATTTCTCTTCAATTGGAAAACACTACATAATTTTATCACTTGCTTTTATGTTGTTCACAACACACATTTATAATTATCAAAGAATTCTAGCTCAGTTAACTGACTAATTAACACTTTTCCATGGTATTATTAATATTCAAAAAATATTTTAAAATAATACGATAATAAGTTTAGAGACAAAAAGCAATTACAAACTGCGTATGACCTCATAAATTAATTCTGCATGAATATTTCATTTACTTTTTGGTATAATCCTTTCAAAATGAGTATTAATAAACATCATTTAAATAAAATATGTCCATAAATTAAAAAAATTGAGTGTGACAATATCTTCGAATTATTTTTCCTTTTTCTTTTAGTTTCCCTACAAAACTAACTTTCCATCAACACATAATAGAATAAAATTTATAATTTCATACACGTTTGTTTTTATTCAAAAATGTATATTTACGAAACACTTCATTTTTATTTATATACTCTGTACCATTTGCATCCTGTTCCACCCCGAACACTACCAATCTCGAATACGCCACACGACCTCGTGTGCATATCATTATATGTAATTTCACTAAATAAATTATCTTTAAATTCTTGTTAATTGAGGTGGTGGAAGTATATTGGATGTATCTCAAATCTCTGTAAATTTTGAGTTACAGAGAGTTGCGGAGAAGAGGAAATATTATAGTGGATAAGGTAGGTGAAGGATGTCTGTTTTTGAGCTTATACTTATCTTTGATCTTAAATACAACGTATTATTTTTCGAAATCTGTTTGTATAATTTCTTATATGTAATGAAGAAAAGGCAGTGAATTTTAAAAAGAAATTGCTAACTTGACTCCTGTTGGTCATAGAATAAGTTTTGTTTCTTCTATATTTGTGTAATACGCCAGACTAAGCTGTTCAAGTTAGAAATTCGCACAATAAATTGCGAAGGATGCAGCTTCAATTGTTTTACGAATAAATACCCCTTTTTGACATTAAAATTAAGATGTTATTACCAATCCTATGCAAATTATAAGGTGGAAAACTATATAATCCTCCGAAAAATTCCACTTTGGGGCAGGAAACTACAACCATTTTTCGCGTAGTGCGACAATGGTTAACAAAAATGTCAGAATAAATAATTAAATGTTTCTCAGCAACTAATCAACACACAGCATGTACTGTTACATCTTTATTTTTTGTTATTACGAAGACTGCATTTCAAAACCATAAAAATAAAAAAGAATTGATTCTGGAATAATTATTGCAAAAACCCACAACATTGGTTTTATGGGTTTGTTGCAATAACTAATAAAAGGATTTCAACCTTCAACATCATTTTATAGGTTTTGGTAAGACCTTCAACTCGCTAATTTAACTTATTTTGTCTTCGATAAATAAATATGTGAGCCACTAGATTAATAAAAGAAAAATCGCATATTTTGTACATGTTGCAAAATATTGACCCTCTCTACGATCCTTCATAAGATATGGAGGGTATTAGATTTTCGTATTCACGCATTAAAATTGCACCCTATCTTAAATTTTTTCACAATCTTTCCCCCATTGCCTGGCCTAGAACGAAAGACTAGTGAAATATTGTATGTACTAGTAACGCTATAAATATACATCGGTAGTCACTTGTTATCAATAAAATCCGGTAAAATACAAAGGTAATGAGTTAAAACTTTCACAATTGGGGACGAAACAGTTGGTGGAAAAAACATCTTGATACTGCATAATGGAGTAAATTTCTGTGTACTCAGTACATATTTGTGTACTCATACATTAAATTTATGCTAAATTGTTCATTGCACAAATAATATGCACAAATAATATGGGAGTGCGTTAACGGGTTAAAATTTACTTCTATTTGTGTACGAAATGTTTCCCATGCCTTATTGTTTATACATGTTCTGGTGAATTTATATTAACAAAACGTACAATTATTTGTAGACGTTAACAAAGGTAAAGATAAGAATGACACACGATGATATTGCAAATGTATGCACATGTGGAAAACGATATTGCCGAAAAATATATTATTTTTATATACTATTTAATTTGATCTCCTATGGATTGTTGTTATACTTATTCAAGTAAATCATTATTAAATATATTAATATAATTTTAATTTCTTTGGGAACTTAGCCATATTGCGTGATTTATTAATTTAAATCTATTTCTTATTTATATTTATAATTTAGTTTCACTTCAATTGTGTGATATTTTGGCTCCCTATTGTAAAGATCTGACGGGTTTGAGTGCAACCGGGCAAACGACATCATATAATCATTTTTTATACGTATTAAATATATTTTATACTTTACGTCACATTTTTTACTTGAAACCATAAGCTACTTCACGTTTAAATTTTGTCAGTGGAAGCAAATAGTTTGTCAATAGAAACAATGATCAGTGGACTGAAAGAAAGGAAAAGAAACAATTTTTATTTCTCTTAATAATATTAGTATTGGTAAAATATGAAATCATTAATTATTATGTTACCATAATTTTTCAATTCTTCATACTTGCTTTTTTTATTTGACATCCTTACGTTCATTGAGTCACGATGTAACTATCCAAAATATCTTCTAACATTTCTATCTATTTACTTCTTTCTTTTGCTTTGAAACAAGCAAATCAATATATTTGTATTTTAAATGTTATTTAGTATACAGGTGTGCGTTGAGAATTTTATCTCATAGGTTGCTTTTTGTATTTAATTTCTATTATGTATGAAGACATTATTTTCTCGTCTTGTAGATGTCAGACGTTGAATGTCACCGATCGTTACACTCAATTTTCGTCGTATACTCAATTCATAGTTTTTATATTTACATTCTATTCTCTCATCTTTCAATAGCCATGCTCCGTTTGGCGGCTTTTGAACATCCCAACTATTCAACGAAACAATAACAGCAATCACTCGTCAATAAAGTTCCTGTTGCTACTAAAAAAATACGTCAGACTCAGTGGCGCCTTCGCAAATGAACTGAGCCAACGCTAGCATTGGTCCGGGTTACATTGTCAGTCACTCTATGCTGTTGTACGTGGCCTTTGCGGCGTCTCGTGTCATATGTATTCTTCAAACCTCTTGTGAATCGCAGCATTGCACCCGACCTCCGTCGCCATTAATTACGCCTGTAAACTACTGCGTGTGGGCGCCCTTGCCACTGTATGCCGCTTTCGCAGCCACTGTGCTATGGGGGTAAGAACATTGCCGTTCTTCATTGCTGTTCACACCTCCTTCACATTTTGACGTCGAAGACATCTTGCCTGCTATAAATTTAATAATTATTTCACAAAATTTGCTATTTAGTAACAATTCAACTATCCGAAATTATGAATACGACATGCGGAAACTCTGATGAATGAATCTGTACTTCAAAAATAATTTAATAGTAGAAATGCAAGCACCTCATTTGGTTTAGATACTTTTTAGTATACGCAAACTGAAATGAAAATACGTTCACCGTGTAGCCCTTGACTCAAAAGTGAGCTCAACTAATATTCCATTTTTACCCGGAATTTTATATTGCTTTAAAAATAGAAAATCACTCCAATATCACTCCATAAGGAGATCATTGGATTGCAAATAACGACGCATACTCGAACTGGGAGATACTCGAGCTTGGTGCCTGAAACGAAAACGCTAAGAGTGTATGGCGATGATGCAACACAAAGGTGAGCTTGATGGGGCGGAGTCCTAAAAAGGGGTATGGGGGTTTCCAAGCGAGAGAAGTGAGTCGATTAAATAAAATAAAATGGAAACCGAAAGAACAATAAAAGCTAAATGAGTAATATTATTGAACTAATAAAAGTTGGGTGGGCAATTCTTTTCAGGTATGATATATGTCTTATTAATAATTCTTATTTATTGATTAAAAAAAACAGGTTTAAGATTTCCATATTTAAAAGAAAGATGTACTTAACAAAAAGGGGCACTCGAGTAATTGACTGTACTTGTTTAGGAGAAAAAGGCGTAACACAGAATAAAATGTGACTTTATTGATGAATGAGTGTACTAGTACACACGTCACAAGGGCAAGTCAATTATAAATTTTTATGACCTTTTCTCAGGAAATTAATCTCCAAAATTGGGAATAATTTCCATATAAGGACAACATGCTCTACAGAGCAGTAAAGATTATTCATTACAAAATAATATTGATGATTGATTTGATTAAATACTCACTCACAGTAAATCACGTGGATAATCCCACTCTATTTGACGTGAAAAAATACGTACATATGTATTCCTGGTTCATGTATCTTCTCCAAAATCGATTCGGAAATTAGAAAATTTGAATAATTGGACTTTGCATAAATATATTTCTAATCTTTTTATTTTTTAACGATGGTAACAAGAGACAATTGTTTTCAAATCTCATTTTTTTGACCCTAATAGTTGGTTTTGTTTCCAAATTTGCTTAGTTGTTTTATAAATGAAAGTAATAAACTGAAATAAAATTTATATTACACCACTTAATTGTTTTATGTTGTTACGTAATGATTTCATGCATAAAATGATCAAATAACGTACAAAATAAAAATAATATGTATTAACAAAAAAATATGATTGTTGTCTTTCTAGCAATATAGACGAAGCTTATTTTTCGCAATGTCAGAAACACTACGAGTTGGTCAACAAAGTGTTTTTGGTCGTGTAAAACAGTTTAAGGAGAGGTGTATGATATTATTGACATCGGTAGCACTTTTAAGCAGCGATCCGAGAGTTATTCTCTCGCAATTCCCTTCCATAATATGAGGTCATTATCGAAAATTTATTGTCAACAATCTCTCAACGTTCAAGTATTATAGTCTCATTAGTTGCTACTCGTCTTCACTGCCATCAACCATGTACACTGAACACTTGAAAAACCTGCCGGTGTATCTTCCAGCCGTCAAAATAATTTCTATCTCTTCTCCGCCCGTTATTCGTGTGAGGACAAGATATCTGAGGCATCTCCGGACCAGTTCCTGCTTCGTTTCCTTCGCCCCCGCGTCACTCAAACGCCCTCTCGCTACTTGTGCTCGCAGACGGACATTGAGCGATCGCGCACTTTGGCAGGCCTCCACCCAACTCTAACGAGGCATTGAGGTGGAGCTACTGGGAACGCTAGGGCGCCGCCGCCGCCGCTCGCTGGTCAGTGGCAGCCGCTGCTGTCGGTAGTCGGGGTAACGAGAAGCATTGAGAGCGCTTGGCCGCCACGCCGCCCGCGCCCGCCGCGGGGCTTCACGACCCCTCCCTGTGTGCCCTTGCCCTCGTCACTCATATCACCCACTCTGTTTGATTTAGTGTCGACGTTTTCCTACGGAGGCTTCGTCTCATGCTATGGTCTTCACTTAGCGTTCCTGTGCAACAAAATAATATAATTTTACGAAAGAATTTGACCAAGATATATGCAAAAGAAGAATCATTTACTCTCTGTTGAAACCAGAAAGTAATATATCTGAACAAATTTTAAACGGTTCTGAATATTTTACCTAAAAGATATCCCCCATATTTTTCATAAAATTGCACTATAAGAAAGAAACCAATAAATTTATCTCAATCAAATTGTGAAGAAGGAAAATATTTTTGTTTTGATTGAATACCATCCGTGGAAAAATTAGAAGGAAACATTTCGTCGACGAAAAGACATGGTACTATCTTATTACATCAAGAAATTTTCTAAAATCTATATATTGATAGAAAAGAAGATAAAAAAAAAAGTTACGTAGAATTCTAGTAGAGCCAGTCTAAAAATACGAAAGACACAAATAATGATGGATATTTCTCCCCACAGCCTTATTAGCTTTCAAACAATTATAACTTTATACATCACTAAGATATGTATTGATATTATTGTCTTTTTTCGGGCTATTAAGCCGTGGCCGTGAAAGTTTACATTTATAGTTATGTATTGAAGTACATGAAATCATACAACTACAAATAAGTATCCATTTAACGTGGTATCTTCGTAATTTTTTTGTCAATTATAATTGTAAAACGAAATGTAACATCTATTACATCAAATATCTGAAAATTTTAGTTTAACTTGTTCATAGTGTGATGAACAATGCTTTATTGCAATTTCCTTGAGAACAAATCTGTATCCTCAATTCCCCTTCTTATCTTAGGCGATTTCATGTCAAAACACATGTACACTACCTCATTTTTTGTAACACTTGTTGATACTCTGGAAATCTCAAGAAAGAAAAGTACCTTATGGGGAAAGTGCGTGTGTGTGTGTGAAGGGGGTGTTGAGACCACTTTGATATTAGTACTATATATAATTTTAGGATGTATTGTTTCCTACTTGTGTGAGAAACATTTCCCTAATGTTCGTTATCAGCTTACTCCATCAATACACATTGAATGGAGCAAATATATAAATTTAATTGTCCCATTCTGCATCAATTGTTTTTTCATGTAATTAGTCTGTCTTGAAAACGCAAACGTAAGATTTTTATCTACACGATAAACCGTAAATATTCATAAAACGCTTATGAGGTTTAACTCAATTACATTTGAATGTATCATTCTAATAAAAGATTATTTCAAATTCCCTATTAAAATACTCTTGGCAAATTCCATTGTTGACTCATCACAAATGCAGCGTCATATACCTAAAATAAATGAAGTACACGTACAAATATTAACGGATTTTTTTGCTCGAGAGTTCTCTTACTTGTAAAAATTAATTTAAAATAGTTCAAATATCACCAGCTGAAATATAAGGTTATATACCAAACCAATCGATAAATCGTACTAATATATGAAATCGTATTCAAGAGAGAGAAATCAATTTCAATACACACACTATATTGAAAGGCTTTTCTTTCTTGTAAAGGCAATCAACGGATTTGATACCTATGTTTTCCAAACAAACCGTACACAGTAGCAAGTGATATACGTAAAATTAATAAAAAATATTTATACTCACATATCCGTTTCAAAGATTTTGGCAGGATTTCCATCAGGTACATATACTTCTGACTAGCGACGAAGTATGCAGGCAAACCATTTTTCAAGTTGATACTCATCCGAATTAAGGTTTATATGCAAATAGAGGTCGATTAGGATTCTCATTTCCTTCCTATATATAAATTTTCCCAGACGCGGAAAAAACTTCTACTTGGATAGAAATATTTGGCTGTGCAATGGAGAGGGAAACAAATTTCCAAAATGAAAGGATGTTTTTGCTTTTGTATCAACCAAGATTTGCTTTCGGATGGTACGGTGAAGAATTTGTATCGCGAATATTAATATGAGAGGGTAAATGTATAATAGCCCTTAAACATGGTTTGTTGACAATAAAATTTATTTGTTTATTCATTTACTTCTTATAAACAATTCTATGAAATCAAGTAGAACGTATAAAAACCTAATAATTTTTACTTATTAACATTGTTGGTGGATAAAAAAAGCTTTCAAAGTTAAAGATCTCTCAAATCTACCATTTTGTAAATAATGTCATTTAATGGATGTACTGTCATAAAACAAAAAAGTCTGGAGAGTGGATAATATTGAAACGTCTAATCGCAAAAATATCTTTATATACACGGATGCAGGATACGCGATAAAAAAAATTATATCAAGAAACCGACTCTTCTTATCAAATTATTACATTTGCGTTTATCTTCATATACAAAAGTTTGTGTAATCGACGTTTTGTATTCTTGGAAGACGTGACAAATATGTCTCATACCAATTTCTTTTTGAGAAAGGGATACTGGCAGCCATTATCACATATAACCACGAAAATATTGCGTTTTGGCCAATATTTATTTAACTACTTTGCCAAAGCTTTTTTTACTTTTTTCAGTGTTGTGTGAGGACTGAAATAGTTGATTTGTTACTGTTCTGGTATTCAAAGTGAAGTATGCTAATGTCCTAATGTTGCTGGACATGGTGTTGGAGTGATGTCAAAGTATTTGTGTACTAAGCTCTGACGAAGATAACATACGTTAACGTACGGCAGTAATTAAATATATTTTCGATAAATCTTAAAATTTTCAAGGACGAATTTTTTTTAGCTATCGAACTTCAATTCAACTGTTAACGCCTGCTTCATTCTCCTGCCAGCCTCTTCGCCACTGTGCAGTGCACGTCCAAGGAAGAGTGGGTGGAGGAAGTGATGACGTAACGCGCCTCCCACGGAGTTCTCCCGCCGCCAGTCATCAGTGCTTCTGTGTGCCAGAGGCTTCTCCTAATGGAGAACAGGAGTCCAGGTATTGTTCTTTGTTTGTGCTCGAAAGTAATGAATTCAATTGGAAGATAAATGCTATTGAAATGAGATGGATTGTTTACTGAACAAATGGCAGTTGATGTGGATCAAGATTAATTGAGGAGATATTTGCTAATGTGAATATTAAAGAATGAATAATAAGTCGGAAACGTATAGTTTCAAACAAATAGAACAGTATACACTGGGATTATTCCCCATGACACATACGATATCTCACTTGAAAGCTGTCAAATATATTATTTTCTGATTACATATTTTACAATTGAATAGTTTATTTTTTTACTACAGAAAAATCTTAAATACGACACAGTAGCTCTTTGGAAAATAGTAGTTGAATATATCAATAATTCACTTGTTGGGGATGGCATGATTTGTAGAAAAATGAAAGGAATTGTTTCGTGTAAAATGTTTATTTCGGGGTCATCGTAGTCATAAAGTCATCGGACTAATAAGTTAGGTAAATAATTAGTTTCTTCGAGAGTGACCAACAACATTTTAAGAAATTTCTCCAAATTATTAGAATATATATGTTTTGTAAATGTATTGAAAATTCGTAATTATGATATGCGTTTTTTCGCTATCATCGTAACAATTTTGGAATATCTAAAACATATTTAATTTTCTATGAAACTGTGTTATAGTAATGTACGTAGATATTATTTCACTTTAATTCATAGAATGAAAGTAGTCGTTCTCAAACATTTTAACCCCTTTGACCCCCAAATGTAACAAAACATTACAATCAATACTTCCCTAATCCTCCACCTAATGAAACATTCATTAATGTAAAGGCGAGTAGTGCAGTGGATAGCACACCTGCGCCAGAGCTGGAGGTCCCGGATTCGTGTTCCGGTCCGTCACAACTGGTTGTTAACGTTGCAAACACTCCTCCACGAATAGGTACTTGGAAGTTGTGAGTTAATATATGTATCCGACGCATAGATACGCGAAAACCGGGCTCAAGCATTGGAGCCGCCTGCAATCACTTATCTCCTGAAGGGTGATGTGACCCAGGTTCACCGGATCAGGCCAGGTGGAAGTTGCGTACGGACTTGGGAGTCGTGTTGGGTAGCACACCTGTGGCTAGAGAAGAAGATACCGGGTTCGAGTCCTGGTCCGTCGCAATTTTTGCACCTGGCTGTTAACGTTGCAAGTACTCCTCCACAAGTAGGTACTCGGAAAAGATTTTCCTTAAATTAATTTATTTCTACTTTACTGTCATAGGCTTATCGTTTCAAGGCTTCTTTACGTATTACTGTGACCTCAATTTGAGAAATGTCGGATCAAAGTCATACAGCAGTTATGATATCTTCCAAAAGCTGAACTTGAAATTAAAAAAAATATATAACTAAAATTATTCGGTCTAGAAGAAAATGCGATCAACAACTCTTTTGAGCATAAGAAATCAGAAAATTTTGATAGTGTTAAATTTTTCTATTTATTTTGATGAGCAGACAAATTCTTAATGTTATTTGAGGTATCACTTGAAGGTAATATTGGAAATAAAAATCGTAGAAATTCCGTTTCTTTATTGAAATGTCACCTAGGCTTCACCAAACGGGTAGGGGTCAGTGTATACGAACAATATTAAGTGTCAACCAGCTCTCTTCATATGAGTTGTTTTTGCGATAATCCAAAATTATTATTAAGCTTTGAAGTATTGGCCTCGACGAAGAGCGGAAAAGTGTATTTTGACTTCATTGAATAGAATGTAATGAAATTGAATTATTTCTCCATATCTCGCATATTTTGATACGACGTCTTGTGTGAGTGTTATTTTCTTATTTCAAAATAGAAAATGAACCATAGAATTCCTTCCTCCGATACACTCGATACCGTCCACGAAGCGAGATGCGTCTGTTCAATGTTTACATCACGTCAGCTTTCCATTCTCTTACGTCGCTTTGCCAGCAGATGTGTATCGCGCCTCTCTGTTCCGGATGAAATGTGTGTTATGTCTTTGATCGTTGTGTATGCATAAATTTCCTTAGATCGAGATCTGAGTGTTACATGAAAGCGCGTACGATTTTAACATCCTGCAGACGTGAAAAGTCTCTTGTCCGTTGTTGGCTTAAATATCAAGAAGAGGAGTTTACACATGAAGAAGAAGCGTAAATCCTGAGACAACCGTGGCTGAACTCGTCGCTTCAGCCAGTGCCTGCGAAGTGAAGACTAAATTCGGTAGTTTATTCGGTGGCCTTCGACTAGAGTGATCTGGTGTCATTGAGTCCGCGTGGCGCAACAAACAGGTGGGTTTGTTTCTTCCTTTGTCGTTCGAGTAATATGAGTGAGATACACAGCGTGTGTATTTAAATTTATCGTTCATCACTGATTTCCATCAACAATCGAATGGCACATCTCCCTAAAAACCTACATGAAGATCCTACAATGATACTGAAAATATTTTTAATGACTTAGAGCTCAAGTAATATTAAACACATGACGAAGGAACCAGCTATTATTCGAAACATGGAAACCATGATTCAAAATTATATTGAATAATATTAAGCGACAAATATGTATAATATTTACTTCAAATAATCTCTTACCGATTTACACGAAATTCACAGACTTAAGTGTTTTAAGACATAGAAGTTATCTAACTTGGTCTCATATCTGAATCGTTTCAGTATTTTTAATATTAGAAAATACGCATTCTC
The DNA here is from genome assembly GCA_002313205.1 of Laupala kohalensis. Lineage (NCBI taxonomy): Eukaryota > Metazoa > Arthropoda > Insecta > Orthoptera > Trigonidiidae > Laupala > Laupala kohalensis. Next base: position 856,902 of record NNCF01126268.1, read on the forward strand.
CGGATTCTAAAGAACAGAATTTTACATCTGAACGGTACATAATATACAACACGTGCACAATTTGCTTCACTACTCCAGCGTTCTATTGGTCGTTCAACAGCAGCTGTTGATGCAATACAAACTTTTATCAAATATGGAGGCGTTTAATTGATCTAACTTTTCTAAAACAATATCTCACTCAGTTGTTTATAGAGATCTCTGAAACACGAACAAATAAAAATATGAAATAATTCTTGGTAATTTTTCCTGCTTTTACAACATTTCATTTTTGTCTCTGGAGTATATGGATGTAAGAGCATAAAAAGATGGACACGCGCGTAATATATTGAATAGTGAAATATGGATTAAATTTTAATTTACTATGTGAGGTAAAAATATTTTTAGAAATGAATGTTTAGGTGGAGATTCATAAAATAATGCAAAATTTAAATGAGATATTTTGTTAACATTTATTCATTTATTTATTCATTTTATTGATATAAAGTCAGCCCAGTATATCGGCCGATGGACCAATACATCGGTTCACACATGTCTCATACTCTGTCCTCACTGTATCTTCACAGAATTTTTATTATTGATAAAAAATCATTAAGGCCTTAACAAATAATAAAAACCGTCCAGAAAAATAACAAACTACATTGCCAAGTATGACAAACTTTTCCAAGTATCTGATGTTAGGAGAAGACTGTTATAAATCTTAAATTAAATCTTAAGTTTTAATTAATTCGAAAAACCGTGTAGTACAGTCTCTTTGTGCTTCGCGAGAAGAATGTGTTCGAATAGTATTTGTATTCAGAATATTTTAGTTCTAGAGCAACAAAAGTCATTAATAGAAGCTGAAAAAAATCGCGATTAAAATTGGTTTCACTGCTTATTATGGAAGCGAGTAATTTCCTAATCATAAATTCTTGGTACCACAAACGCTTTGGTCAGCGTCTTGAAGGTGATCTTCGGGGTCAACATTGCAGGGCATGGGAATTGTGTCTTATGACTGGGTGGGTCTCCTCTGCATCGCCTGACAATGGTTGCTAAGTGGGTAGCTGGGCCTTTCCCGATCAGTGAGTCAACTGTTTGGTCACACGCTCGTGCCTACTCGTCGGCCTTGCTCTGAGTGAGGCCCGCTCTATTTATTGGCGTTGCTCTCGCAAGGGCACAGGGTGCTCGGCGGGCGTCACGCTCATTTTGCGCTCTTGTACATCAGGCTGTTCATGGCCATCTCCATTATACAGGGAATTTTAAGTATTATATGAGTGATTTTTTTCTTGTTCTATGCATTACAAAGCGTCATATTTTAAAAAATAATATAAAAAATTGCTGTGTGAAATAACCTAGTGGATCATTTTAAGGAAATTAAAAACTTTATTTTCCAACAACTTTCCGATGTCAAGTTTTTATCCGAACAATCTTCAGGGCTTATCAACATGATAGTAACCACTGATAAATTTATTGGAGATGCCCTTGAATATATCCCTCTCACTTTGTACATGGTATTTTAAATAGTAGCTAAATGATTAAAGGATCAGTAAGTAAATACGGTTTGCCTATTTTATACATATGAAGGGAGAGGTGTATTGCAAAGGCTGCAATTAAAAAGCCCTACACATATTATATTTTCATATTTCAACACCAATTTCTGTAGTAAAAATTCAAGAATATATTTGCAGTTTGAGAAGAGACTGGTGGTGTTTCAATTGGTAAAGTTTCATTGGACTAATTAGGGTATTGCTGGAAAAACATAAACCGGGCATCTACTGAATGATAATCTGAACATTTCATTCTGCTGCGAAAACACGTGTACATGTTTTTCCTTTCTATAAATAGTCTATAATTTTATAAATAAATCTTCTACAAATCCCGAGAATATTTCAGAATTAGTTGCTCTATCCAACAGGAATTGAAAATTCTTACATTTGGTTTAATATGTGTAATTTAATCAATGCAGCTGTACAACTTTTATTTTATAGATGTGGAGTATTGAAATAAAATCCGTATACCTCTTAACTACAATGATATAATGCATTTCAATGCTTCTCTGTGATTTCGAAAGGATAAAACCTGGTGATAGCTTTATTGACATCGAAAGAGGAAAATGCAGAATGAATTTTAGAAACATAACTTCAAGTAAAAAGAAACACATTTGGTGGTAAATATTTTACTGCTGTTTAATCAATAGTGGTTCTCAATGATTTTTTTGTTAGATGGGTAGAAATATTGACTTCCATTGCATATTTCCTCTGTCTCTTATTAAACAATTATTTGGGTTTTTTGTCTTCAGTCAAACCTTAAACACTTTGTTTCTTATCTTTACATTCAACTGTCAATTATATTGAATGCCTTTGTAATAATGTCATTTTAGTGTAATATTGAATATGTACTCTTTTATATATAACAATGTTTCACCCCGAATTTGAGCATCATCAGTTTTCTTCTCATTTTCGAAGAGAGTGGTCTGAAAAAATTCACGAACTAATATGGAAAGTGAAGTTTTATGTTTACAAAATTCTTTAATTAAACAAATTCTCCCTTAATACAGATACGTTTTATCCATTTTTCCAGTGCCATTATTCAGCTTCTGAAATGCTTTTCCGAAAGTGTTGCGAAGTACTCATCTAGATCTTGCATATTGATTAGACAAAAAACGCTGATCTGCGAGGAATAATTTTGAGTTTTGAGTAGAAGTAGAAAGCCAAAGAAGTAGAAAAGATGGGAATATGGTGGATGTTCTACTATTGATTTTAAAAAGCAATACACTTGAGTTTGAACTTCTAGTTCAAATTTCGTATCTATTAAAATACAGAAAATTATACAACAAATTTTAAATTATTTTATTGTGTGTTATAAGGTATAAGTTAAAAAATGTATGTGTCTGAGCATTTTTTTTTGTTTTGGAAGGTAAAAAACGCTATATTAACGGAAGGGTAAAATCTAGAAATTTATATTAGCAAAACTTTTAATCCTAGGACAATGGAGTTTTACACAATATTTCTGGGATAATTATTTATTAGGTGTGTTAGTTTTATAATTTTATGTATAATTTATAATAAATGGTCAATGTTTGTTTCCTGGAACATTTGTAACTTATGGTCTGATATGACTGAAAAGTACCCGACTTATGGAAATGACGGAATTTTTTCAGTAATTAGTTTTCTTGCGAACTTCATATGCGATTGTTTATTGGTAGAAAACATAACGAAATAAGTCCGAAAATGAGTTTCAAAGTACGTGGTGGGTGGAAAATACCCATGTTATGCATCGTAGGGCTAAATAAGCAAAACTTTTATGAATATTTTTTTTGTATTTGGATGGATAGGAAAATTGAACCGGAGGTTCAAACTCAAGTGTATTGCGTTTTGAAACCGATACTTTACGGCCATAACACGTTTGTGGGCAATGTATATTATCCCTGATAATTTTTTTCTTCTGAAATATGAGTCTTTATTACGAATGTTTGCGTTTACTTTTGATTCAAGATTACAATAGTATTTGCTAGATATTATTGCCTCTTTCAAGGTGATCGATCAACAGATTTTTTTTTTTTTGCTTGCCAAAACACAGATGCTATGACATTTCCTACCGACGGTACCGTCATTTTCATCAGAGATGAAATACTCGGTCAGTTGTTATCTCCTTTGTAGTTATCTCTCCTTTGTAGTGTATATAATAAACACATGCGTTAACCATTCTGCCATATCGACGTAAATCACTTTCTTCTTAAAGATGTAACACCCGTTATTGTTGCGAAAGTTTCGTGCTAATGCGGTTTTGATCCGCTTTGAGCAAGTGCGTTTTGTGCAAAGCTTTCTTATATGCAATTCTTCGTGCAAAATATGACCGAATAAATCCGAACTGTCTCAGCAATTTCTTCCGCCGATTGTCTTAGATCATATCGTGCACTATTTTGTATGATTTCTAGTGTTGTGGCACATTTCGGACGTCCTTCACACGGATCATCTTGGATGTGTCTGCCATTTCTTCACAGTGAAAATTAAAGATGATCACACAGAATCTCGAATAAATTTCAACCGACGACAAATTCTCTCTCATGAAGAACTTTATCATAACACTGTTTTTTCCATGTACACTACTGATGATATAAGCGGGTCCATGTATTTTTCTAAGTCCCACGCTCTGACCAGTTTTGGATCTGTTAGGTGTGCAACGCCTCTCTCCTCTTGTTTCCCCTTCGACTGGGGAAGTTTCGTTCGACCAATCGTAGGTCAATTTGAAACGGCGCCCATATTTGGAAGATTAATAGTACCGCTGATAAATCGTAACGAGATAAAATGTTTCATTACACCGCTATTAAAGAAATATTTTGTATTTTTTTCTTATACACATTTTGGACTTCTATAACAAAAATATTCTGTATATTCTTGACTTCAATAAACTTTACCATTCTCTATATTTAAACGNCGAGAGGTCTTCATAGGCAATGTAAAAGATATTAGAGTTTCTGTAAAAAACGTTTGCGTAATACTGTGATAAAATATAATTTTTAACGGAATTTGAATATATTTGCAAGATATCGTATGAAATTGGTATAATTCGAATCACAAATTACTTATAAATATTCCTATAATTTCTTATATTTATACAGTGAAGTAAAGAAATCAAATCTCATTGCCTACAAATGATGTGTATTGTCGAAAGTAATTTCACATAATTTGCGATTCTCTTAAGTTTTTCATATATGTGAAAAGGAATTAAATAAATATAGAAAACGTTTGTCTAAAATATGAACTAATAACACAAAAGTTTAGTTTTCGAGTTATAAATAATATAAACTACTTAAGGAACAAATAAATTACATCTTCTAGTGACATATTTATCCACGATATACCAATTTGGTAGTAATCGTGCAACCTAAAAAAATAATCAGAGATCAATAATATGATATGAATAAATAAAAAAAGACAAATCCCTTTTATTTATTCCAATCAAATTGAAATGTATTAACTCATATTAATACCATATGTTCTTTTCCTTATCTCTCTTCGTATTTCTTTCTTACGTTCTTACCTGCTTTCTTTCCTTCATTCACTCTTTCTTTCTCTCACTTTTCTCTATCGTTGTTTTACTTTTTCTATCTTTCTTTCTTTTCCTCTCTCTTCACGTGTATTGTCTAACGTAATTTCACATAATTTGTGATTCTCTTTATTTTTTAATATATGTCAAAAAAAATTAAATAAATATAGAAAAATTTTGTATAAAATATAAATTAATAACACAAAATTTTATTTCCCCTGTTAAAATCACATTAAACCACTCTAAGAACTAATAAATTACATGTTCTAATAATACAATGATCTACAATATAACACTGGTTGTAATAGTGCAGCATATAAACTCGTGATCCGAGATTAATATTACAAAAGACGTGTATTAGATTACAACAAATATAACTAAAACTGAAATCTCTTTCATTATTTTGTTCAAATGAAATTGTGAAATACAACAACATTTTCTTGTTTTCTTTCTTTGTTCCTACTTCTCTCTTTCTCCCTCTCCCTCTTTCTCTTTCTCTTCACCGTCACTGGATACACCGTCATTGGATGTGAATTCGCGACTAAGAACGTTCGTGTGGGTGAAAGACTCCAAATACAATGAGAAACATGAGATGCACACTATCTTCTATTCTCCTTTGAAAATAACACTAAAATGACATATCTACAAACACACACTTTGGATTCTCACCATTGGTAAAGGAAAAAGTACGCGATGTGAGTGGAAATTATTTCACTGCATCTATACCAAACTTTACCGATAATGCGGATTAAACATATACTAATTACACTATGAATACAGTATACTTAAGAAAAATAAAATAGTTGGAACAGTTTTTGAATATTTTTCAAATGTATACTTTGACCTGCAAATGAAGTAGCCTTTGCATTCAAGTAAAGCGAAAGTGTAAATCACCAGCGCAAATTCTAGATATTCCTGGTTGAAATTATTTCTTTCATCTATGACTATAATAAGAAAGGTTTGAAATACCTTATCTGATTAGATAGCCTCGTGTTACTCTGTAGAGGGAGAATTTGAGTTTATGGAGCGTAGTAAAATTGGACGATGCGATTGCTATTTTATTGCTACGAAAACTGTTAGTTTAAATTAATAGAGCATATACCTTTTTCTTTAGTAAATATTGTTCTCCAAATGTATAATGTTGTAAATCTAGATGCTATATGAATAAATATTTATTGAAAATATAGTTTGGATATATATTAGACCCGTTTCCTACTCAATATTTTTATTAAAATAAAGTTTTAATACTTGGGGTATAATTACGAACTCGTGAATTTCTTTTAGTATCATTGTTTTCTTTAAATATAAATTATTTGCTTTTAAATTCAATATAAATTTTTTTTGCACATGTTTATTGAAATTTTGAAGAACTTCTCTAAATTTATCGTAAAATATATCATTGAACACTTTCATTTACACATGAAGAAACTAAAATATCGAAACTTAAAGAGAACATGAACAGAAACTATTTTATAGAAACTTTGTCGTCTCGTCGGAGATTGAACTTTGCCCTACCGCGTTGCCATGTATGTTGTAATGCTATGTTACCGAATTGACAATTGCTCAGCGTATGTTTTAAGATTTTCCTAAGCAATGTGAGAGCATGAATTAAGGTTTCGTTCATTACAGCTCCCAAACAGATATTACGAGCTGAATTGTGGTATAGACCATTTTCAAAAATCAGTTCACAAGTGTCACTGGGATACGAACCCACTTTGTGGAGACAGAACAATAATAGCAGTGCTTTAGTGTTCTCAGCCAATTACACTTTTTCTGGAAGAGGTAAAATGTCTCTTGAAAAATTCGAACAAATAAATAGCCACTCAAGTCTTCTAACTTCCACACACTTTTTTCTAAACCACTAAAGAGTGTCTAAGTTCACTTTTGGTTCAGGGGACCTTGAGAAGAAATCAGCCGTGTGATTATCCTCGAGGAGCATCATCTGCTGGAGACGTGAGTAGCTACTACCTCAACTACACGTCTGTCCGTTATCGGTGTATGATTCCATGTCTGTCAATCCTCATGCATCAACTTCACGTCTGTCCGTTATCGGTGTATGATTCCACAATCCTCATGCATCATAATATTTGTATACTTTATTAGCTTTAGATTTTGAGAGAAACTCGAAATATTCCTTCTATTTTTTTTACAAACAGTTGTTTCAGCGTTCTACAACCTTAAACAGCAACAGCAATCTATCAACTTCATGACGAATGTCATTTGTCTGATTTCTCCTTATGCAAATATGATTGGATCATGCGATCAAAGCTGTCAACTACCTCTGTGCTTTAATGAAGCAAACTTTTTAACTCTCAACATGGTTGTCGGGGTTGACAGTTGAAAGTGAAAAAAGACGTTTGTGAAGAAAGTGTAAAAAGAAGTGGTTTACTTTCATGATTCGAGAAACAACTTATATGTTGGTTAATTAGAGAACACTTCTTCCAGTATTTTTGAGAAAGAGGTATTGGTCGATAATTCCAACATTAAGTTTGTCACATTTCAGGTACAGGTTTAATTTTAGCACTCTTAAATATGTTAGGAAACACCCCTTCGGATAAAGAACTATTGCAAATATTTATAAGTGGATTTAATATAACGTAAGACGAAAATTTAACATTTATTGTTAAATTTATTGGGTATATCATCTATGACTGTTGAAAATTTGTTTTTTAATGAGCTGATGATTCTCGTGACTTCACTGGCGTGAACATAGTTTCGGAAGTGAACATAGAATTGGATACGTGGGTGGATATAATTGGAGGACATTGATTTGGATATATTGAGTTCGTTATTTTACCTACTTCTGAGAAGGAAGAATTAAACAAATTTGCGATGTCCTGATGATTTGATACGATTTTGTCATATTTTAGTAGAGAAATATTTTCTTCGCGATTTTCAGAAGTTGACGTGTAATTTTTAACAATATTCCACATGGCTATCGTCCGGTTGTTCGATTTTAGTACCTGCCTGTCGTTTCCCGTAACTTTAGCTGCATAGACTACTTTTCGAAGAATAGACTTATATTTACAAAAATAATCATGGAATTCGAGTGGTTGGTTATAAAGTTTTGAAAGATAATATAAACGGCGTTTGTTTTTTGAAGAAATTCTTATCCCTTGGGTGATCCATCTATTGTATTTCTTTGTGTTAATTAACTTGCGTTTTATGGGAAAGCTAGAGTTGTAATGTTTTAGGAATATTGAGATAAATACATTGAATTTGTCGTCGGTGTTTTGGCAATTGTAAACATCTTTCCATGTTTCTTCACGCAAATAATTTATAAATATGGATTGATTTGTGTCATTAAACTCTCTTGAAAACTTATAAAGTATTTTAAGTGGTTTTATTTTATCTTTAATAGTGAATACTGGAGCAAGGTGTTCGCTGTATCCGTTGATAAACACTCGTATTTCTCTGAATATTCAATTGTTGACGATAGTCCGATATAGCAATGTTTGAGATGAACTGGTGAGGCGAGTGTGGTTTTTATCGTAGTTACAAAGTTGAAGAAGTCGATAAGATTCTTGAATCGATTAATTGGTGAATGTGCAGAGTTGGAAGCACTCAGGAAATCTATATTGAAAATACCACATGTAACGATAGATTTAGTAGATTTATGTGTACTATGTTTTAAAAGAATTTCAAAGTTCCGAAAAAATATGATCTGATTGAGGTCTATAAATACACAAAACAATAATAACTGTGTCGGCCAGATTAACTGCAGAAAATTCGAACTCACTATCTACGCAGAAGTTTTCGTAGCCTGGCAGTGGAGAAGATAAAATATCATTACGAACGTAGATACACGTACCTCCGGGGGGATTTTTTTCTATAAAATTTTGCCGACAGTAAGAAATTGCTAAATAATAATTAGAAATAGCAGTATCATTGATGTTTTAGAAATAGCAGTATCAACTAAAAACATGATGATCAGCATGTTTTTAGTTGAATGCCAATGTTCTGTGAGGCATAGCAAATTAAATGGATTTTCGTGTACTAGGATTTCAATGTCTGTTAATTTGTTTGAAATGGATTGGACATTATGATGAAATATAATAATTTTATTTTCGCAAAGAGTTTGTGATTTACGAGAAACGGAATCGACGTTAGATTGTGGAGGGGTATTTGAATTTGGTTCCGGATCAAACCCGCACACTGCACCCGAATGCAATTGTCACCTTCGAGTTCCACTTCGTACTCTTGAGCGCGAGTTGTAAATGTGTATGGGGGCGTCAGGAGATGTGGATGGAGGAATAGATGAGGACGTGGGAGATAAGGATGGTAGGTGAAAGAACGGGGACAGGAGAAGAAATTGGTGCGGAGATAGGAGGAGGAGGTGATGATTATGTAGGTGCAGAGGGAGGAGGAGGAGTGGGTAAAGGGGCAGGTGGGTGATGTGAGATCAGATGTGAAGCTAGAAAAGAACCGAATTAATGTTTCCCAGACGGTCTCAGATGTAAACAGTGCTGGGTCCTTGGCAGTCATGTGTGGTTGCAAATTGGCTCTCCTTAGTTTGTAACAGCATTTTCCGTACCTGTACAAAAATTTTAGGGCTCTAATGACCTCGATGTCGGTGAGCCGTAAAGCCCAAATAAAAGCAACAACATATTTTTGCGTATTGAAAGAGCTTGTATTTCAGTTTCAGCTTCTGCGGTAAGATTTGACCTGTTTCCTAAATGACCTCTATATCTTCAGTAAAATTGCTTCAATGTAGATTGTGTTCGCTACGAAACTTTTTGTCTCAGAGTTAGTAACTCGTTGAATGATTGTTGCATAATTTCTTGCACAGGTTGTCTTTTAACGCGAGTCTCTACTTTTGATATTCACCAACTTCTGACAATTACTTATTCATTAATTTACATCGTACACGCTATATCAAAATCGTTTACGCTTCATCACTCTTCGAGTGACAATAATTGCATCCTTAATCATTCCTCTTCCTTTCTACATTCTTGAAACATCTTCCATAAATTCTCATTCACTTCTGCTCATCTTGAGCCCCCTGGGGTTATAATTCCAATCGCCACGCCATTATTCATTCTCAGGGTGTCTTATGAGGTTATCGACACCTCGAAAACTGCCAAAGAAATATATTAAGAATTCATCACCACACAATTTTAATGTACATAATAACAGATTAATATGTTAGTTATAGGTACAATCTCTAAGTCTTCGAATATTATAGGAAGAATACAAAGGCAGTGGGTATTTTAGTCATGACGTGTAGATTTAAGCTTATTTGTAATATTATTTACTCACATTTCCGAAAGTAATTACGAAGTCCATGTACTTCGTATTGTTTTCATGCATTAATTTATATCACACAATCGATCAAAATCATTAAAGTTACACTGTACCTTCCAAAGATAGTAATCACGTGTCTAATCGCATCCCACCTCCTTCAAAAATCTTAAACACTTTCCATAAATTTTTTGCTTTCCTACGTACTCCTCGTTCATCTCAAGCCACCAAGAGTGAAAATACCTACTGGTACCTCATATTTCATCCGTATGATATGTTCACGTGAACCGTCCGACTGGCGCCTCAAGGCAGACTAACGCCACACACGCGACAAGACACGCCGAAGTACTTCTCTGCGTTCCTCTATCTTGTGGCTTCGGTGCCTGCATCATTACACACCATAAAATTAATGCAGCCATTGCTGCAGCGGGGAGAACAACTCTTCACTCAGCGGGATGCGAGACGGGTCGAGATGGCCGGTGCTGCGGGTCGTAGGGCGGTCAGGCGGTATGGCACAGCAACGTCCTCGGGCGGTGACACTTCGGATGACCTCTTCGCTTTCCGACTACCCTAGGCACATTCGGCCACAGCTGAGTTTGGTATACATCAGAGTTAGGCCTTAATTAGCCACAAAGAACAATAATAGCTACTTTGGGGATTATTTACTTCAAGCTTATTAAAATCCTTTGCCAAAAGATAATTTCTCGAGTTAAACTATTTAATATGTTGTAGTTAATTAAACACTACAACAAATACTTGATACCCAAATTTCCTATTTAAGTTAATACTAATTAATCCAAAGTTGTTCAATTACTCAGGGTGAATACCGGGAATCGTTTCCACAAAACTTCTCTGATAAGAAGTTGATAGTAACTGTCTTCTGCACCTTTGAAACTACTGTCAAAATATTACATTTATCTTCGCAATTTCCGGTTTAGGCATTTTCACTGAAGTACCTCCAGAACTTGTTGATATTTACCGTTGTAGAAATTTTTTCGTTTTATGACAAGTAGCTTGAATTTACAAGTTTTCTCAGCATGCTTACCTACCAATTCTTGTATCCATTTACTATACTCAAAGCTTCATTCACGTGAATTTTTGTATGAACATTCTTTCATAATTTCCCCTATAATATCGCTGATAATATAATTTGGTTATGTTAGTTTTTGATAGCGTTAGTGTGAAATATTCATAAGCATATTTAATCTCTTCTTTTTACTGGTATAATGAAGGAGAAATTTCACTATACTTTCGAAAGCGTCAAAAGACCAGTGGCCCAACACAGGTGTCCACCAATACAGGTTGGCACTTAAGAGTCAAGAGATTGCTATAGTTTTAGAGCTCCAAGAGATAACTTTCCCATCGGAAATATATCAATACATGTTATACACAGATTCGTGGCATTCTTCATCGATAATTTTCGGTTGCGATATATTGATATAGCGATTTAGATTTTAACATTATCTACACATCTGTTTTTAAACATACATGGACTATTCATAAAAAATAAAATTGTTTTCTTTGTCATTAGAATTGGCTTTGCATATTTTGCAACCATACTTTGTTACCTCTCTCTTAGCACTGAAATGAATATAGCCCAGGCGATATATAGGAAAAAATGTTTGAAAATCGAAAGAGAATTAAGTAACGATTTTATTGCGGAAATGTCATAGAGACAATGATAGAAAAGGCATCTCATCTTTAGTTTCATCAAAAATGCTCGCACCATAATTTCATGTTTAAAAAATCGGAAAAGTAGTTTTTCCAGTATATTAGAGAAACTATCGGTAGCAGAGAAAACATGATTGGTGCGCAATGAAAATACCTACAATTTGAGACTTTTTAAACTGAAATTGGTCAACAAAAAGCATTATTGCAAAAAAAAAACATGAAAATCGACCATTTTTATTATTGGTATAATTTTGCAAAGACTTATTAAAAATAGATTAAACTCTCCTACAAACGTGTGATGCTTAAAAATGGTTCAAAATATGGACGCAATAAGAGCAATAGTTTTTGCAACATCCCAATTATTTGGGGCGAAAACCTCAAAATAATAAAAAGCAGAAGCTTTGTTAATGTTTATTTGTTGTAAATAATTTGTACATAATCATTAGTATTTACTTTTTTTTAATTTTCACGGTTTCATCATTTTATGTTCGGCTGTCGTCCTTTTTAGAGTCGTCTTTATAGAGTTTCAATTTTCATAAAAAAATTTAATCCTTAAGGTTTATAAATGATAGTGTTTTAATATAATCTTTTTTGTGTGTCTGTGTGTCTAACTAGGCTTCTATTGGTCGTAGAGAGTTCTATTTACCACACAAATTTGCATTCTTATATCGGCTCTTCAATGCTCTTACTGAAAGGATCTAGCATTTAAAAAAATAAAGATATTTCAAATGTTTATAAGAAAAACTTTTTTAATATAGAATTTCAAAACCTTAAAAAATCGTTTATTAATTTTCACCGATTGTTAGATAAGATCTTTTGTTACAAACTCGAGGAGATAGTGCTATTTAAGCCTTGATTAGATCGTTCCTCGCAAACCTCAATTTGCTTATACCATGGCTTGTGTGGATAATTTTTAATTCAGGCCAATAGTCTTTTAAATAAACTGTATAGCTATGGTTTTAGCTAAGTATCTTCCGTTATCAAATTGGAGAATGATTTATTAATCAACATATCTTGTTCATTGTCGCTCTGATTGAGAGATTTGAACACAAATTTTGTAAGATCGTCCTGGTATACTTAACTTAACTTATAACTACGGTGTGGATGTAAATAGAATTTGTTGGATGTAAATAGAAATAGAACTCTCTCTATCAACACAAAGAATTAAAGGGTTTAATATAATTGTAGATTGTTGTTGCTTCAGCAGTTGGTGAAGTCCAGAATATAGGATGATTTTCGCAAAAAAAAAATTAATTACTTTGCCAGCTTTGTTTTGTTAACTATAATAAAAATTATTTTCTTCCTTCACGATGGTATCAGGCACTCTTATAATTGCCTTGGCACTGTATGAAATGCCAGAAATCCTAAGTTGTTCAGAACATCTCTTTTACGTATTTATTCGTTTGAATTTCGTAATGATAGAACAAATAATTATTTTTAAATCTTAACTTTTGTTTGATGTCGTGTGGTAATTGCAAGTACCCACAAGAATATGCCTAAAAAATCGAAATAGAGAACACCTTGAGTTTTATACTAACCTCATTCCTTGAGTTTTATACTAACCTTGAGTTTCCACCTGTACCTCATTTCGTCACATTCAATAATATAGGTGTCGAACCTCCACAGACAGGAAAGAGCACTTCAACATTTTTATATTAGCGAGATTAATGATTATGTAATCACATTCTTAGAAGTATTAGGGATATTTTGATATAAAATACACAAGTTTTTTACTTTCTAACGTAACCCCTATGTTTTTATGAATTTTAGCACATAACCCCTACTCTTCTAAAGAACCCTTTTCACAACTGTATAACTGGACGTCTCTTTATCTCATCGAGGAGAATGTGTTCCTTTGTTGTAACCGTGTAAGTCGAAGCAACATACAAATAATGTGTCCAATGAGCAGGAGGTTCTTTGAGACGAAAGACAAAGTAGTCGCCTTTAGCGATGGTGTTAAGGGTGTAAATGATAGTGGAGGAGTGTGAGGGCTTCGGTAGCGTGCTTCGGCTGCCAGCGGGGCATAAATGCTGGGATCGTCCGCTCGTTAGCGCCCTCGACTACCGCGCGAAGGAATGGCGCATCAGATTCTCCAGTGACTTATGCTTTCATTTGTCCACGCGCGCGAACGCTCCAGGGATGAAGTGAAACGCTTACAAAAATATTGGTGATTCAGGAACGATTTATTGAATGAAGAATCCATTTATACAGGATTACCTTACTAAGCGTACATATTGGCTTCAGTTTTTCAGTTGGATATTTCAATGCAGCAATTGAGAATGAATTCGAAGTCGCTCATTAAGCGTTGAAAATCATTTATGAAAACTTTTGATATTTCCCTTTGAGAAAATAAAATTGCATTATTATTAGGTGAAGGATATATAACCATGAATAACGAGAGAATATTTTATTATTGAATGTATTATTATCAACCCATGGTAACAAAATAAAACATTTCAAGGAATAATTTTGGTCTTATTTCAGAATATTGTTTCCTGTGAACAATTAAACATTTCTTGTTTACTGTTCGATAAATATTAATAAGAAAAAAATTGGTCAACTCAAACACATGTTTATGAGAACAAGGTTCTGAACACACATGACAAAATAAAAGAATTATAAAATAACCTTTTGATATTTAAGTCATTTTTAAATCATATATGAATGAAAAATTCTTTTTGATTGTAAACAATTGATCACATATATCTGGAGTACCCAAATCTCAGGAGTGTGCGGGATGCGACGGATTACAAATAATAAATTAAAATGTATTATGTAAAGTATAATTTATAAATTGGAAACTGTACCAAAAACAAAAATAATTTAAAAAAATGTTTTTCCAGTAAAACTTTCATTAATTCCACTCTCATTACAGGTATAACTAGCCATTGAATGGATTGCGCAGGTTAAATTACATATTTAACTTTATATAACTAGCCCGAATGCAAGGAAGGAAGGACTTATTTGCATAAGCAAGAACTCGGATAGTTCACCGCAGTGTGACAGTCCATTTAATCTATCACTGTTGATAATTCTTAGCATCGTTATTGGATAGCAGTACTTAGCCTGGGCTAATATGACATCATTTCCCACGACAATAACAGTTAAAACAACTTGCTAAATAACAAAACTTTTTTTATTGTTTTAAATATTTGTTATCATTAATTTTGACTGATTAAAAATATTTCATCTTACACATTCCTTAGATACAGTGGTGTCATGGCGAATTTAACTGTGCGGGAACGCTGAATTTCCCATACTTCCCAACAGAAGGGGATCCTGCACCCCCCGCCCCACTGGATTTTTTAAAATTGATGTGCTAATTTGTACATTTGAACACCCTCTGGGGTCGATTTTAGGCATTAGTATTTCACCATTTCTGTAACCCAAAGAAATATTTATACTTGGACCTGTATTTTTTCTAATCATACAATTTTTTGAATCTTGATCCTCAAACTAAAATTATAATCAATGTCTATGTAATAAGCATAAAGTAATATTGAAGTCCTTAGAGCTGACACTTTTTAGTGCAAGTAAAAATGAGAGAACGTAACGTACAATTATTATAAATTTGCAGAGCACATGCCAAAATCAAATGGCATTGAAATCAAAACACTCCTCTTACGCATGGTCCATATCTCTTGCTGTATTCAACTTGTAATTTGTTTCTCAAATTAATTTTCTTTTCACGTCGCATAAAATAAACTCTTATGTAGATATACAACAAGAAAAAAAAAACATATTCCGAAAACCAGTGCCGGAACGGCGTTCCAGCACGTTCCGGCGCGTTTCAGCACCATGACACCACACTGCTTACATACATATAATATATAAATAATATATAAATGTAGACACATATAAACATTATCGTGTCTACTCATCACTCAGTGTTTACTCGAGTTCCACTCCATCGTTCGACTCATTTACAACGTGGGTGCCCTAGTCTCTGTATCTGAAGTTTTTGAATGGTGCGGCGCCGTGATGGACGGTCGCGCAGCCACCCGCCCTGCGTCCGGGGGCACTCCTATTACTGTAATTGCGCCCACCTCAAATGTTTTATGTCCGAGACCAAATGGATGCTCTTCCACCCCAGGCGACGCGAGGTCAACACGCACTTCTATCAGGGTGCTACAGGTCAAACACTATGCTCGAGAAACTTTTGCTAATTTTTAAAGTTGCTCGAGAAGAATTTCCTATTCCTTTTTTTTTTTTTTTTCCACAGATTTTATATCTTTATTTTTACAAAGTAATTTTTGGATACTTATTTTACATGTATTTATTAAGCGTGTATTCTTTAATATACTATCCTCAATTAGATAGGCACGTATTTTTCTTTTTTCTTTCCTTCTGTATGTGTGGTTCTGTATTTTTAAGTTTATTATTGTACTTTATTATTTCCTCCTATGCTTTCTACTTCACACTCAGTACTTCAGAGATATATTCTTTATTTTTTCTCATATTCTTCTTGATTCAAAACTTTGCTCCTTATTTATTGCAGCAGTACTCTTTGGTTAAGATCACAGGTACTAGTTTCATTCCGATTAGTTTGAAATGAATAATAAACTGTGATAAAATTCAAAACCTTAATAAAGCTTCCTACTATCTCCACAGCGTCATTCTGTATTTAACATTTATTTCTTCCTTTACAAACTTGTTGCACGATATTAGCTAATGTAATTATTTTTAAAAGTTGACTGTTCCCAGAAAACCTGCAATATATGTCTCTTCAAATATAATTTGGTGTTGCAAAGTGTTCGCAAGATGTTCAAAGCAATTTCCCGTGTTAACCATTCATTTCGCACATACTAAGAACCATGCTTGATTGTGTGTGCAGTTCTGTTTTAAGAGAAACACGCACGAGAATTACTTTTAAAATATTGTACCTTATTTGTGTGCTTGTTTGCCAAGCTGAAAATTAAATTAAATTGCTATTACCTGTGCCCGTATAAGCAGTCGACGGGACGAGAACCCGTCATGAGTAATGGGCAATACTATTCTATGCGAAGATCGCTAATTAATGGTGGATGCTGTTCGAGAAATTCCTGAACGTATCACCGAGGATGCGGTCGTAATATATAATTTAGTCGGCTGACAGGGGCGTCGTTGAAGTTGTCGTGGTCGATATGTTGCAGCTAGGGATGAGGAAGGTGACACGAAAGGGAGGGGGAGGTAGGAAGAAGGTAAACACTTAAGAGAGGGAGTTGTGTAGGTCATGATAACTGCTGATGAGGACTTGTTGGCGTGTTGGTGCCGATTCATGATTAAGAGCTTCTCTTCTTTGAATTACCATCATTTACGAAATGGCAACTGGTGATTGCGATACTTGACGACTCCACGACGAACGACAGCTCTCGCGTGAAGATAGAACTAGAGTTCACTGAGCTGTGTATTGGTTTCCGATCCTAGAGATTGCATCCCTTAAAATCAGTGAAATTACATGTACATTTCATCCAATTTATGAGTGATTTTTATGTTTTACTTTCTATTTTTCATTCAATTAAAAAATATTTATAGATCGCAAATTTCATACAAAACTTGATTGTACTCCATTTTGAGTTTCACCTCCAGCAGCAAGAATAAGTAAATCTATGGATGAAACCAACCTTCAGCAAGTATCGTAAAGTTGTCCGTTGTAAAAATAAGACAATCGAAACGTCGCCAATAACCTAGCCCACCACTTCCCCTTACGAGAGTATGAGGTATTTAACCCTCATATGTGCTTAATTTGTTTCCATAGGGTATCATGTCCCTGTTAATTTGAAAAGCTCCGAAAATGTGAATAAAACCTTCTTTTCCAATTAAATTTGTTTACAAACCCTCCCCTCCCACTCCGTCCATGAGACCAACCCCAAATGTGATCCAACTCAGGCGTAATATCGGAAGTGTCTCTATTCATTTCAGCATCCCAGATAGAACAAATTTGCTAGCCGGGAGCCGCACCTGTTGAATTTTCGCTTCCCAGGAAAGACACAACGGCGGTAGTGTGCCTGCTCCATTTCATTAAGACGCTTGTAAAATAACCTATTCCTCCAAATTTTGTGAGTTAAAGACGTTTATTATCTTTGTTATATGCACAGAACAAAGAACCCATTAAAACTGATAATGATTGAATTTTTTAACACTTCTATTTTAAATAATTATTTCTATAATTAAGGTTATACATATAAGCTATCGCGGAATTTTTTGGAGAACTCTTTGGGGCGAACCAAATTTCCACTCATAGTTACCAGGTTTCTCTAACCATTTAGGCAGCGTAAGCGAATACAGAAGTTATTCCCGACTTCATAAATATTTATCGTCAAAAATAATTTTCTAGATTTATTTTTTTACACATAAAAAATAACTTGTGTTCTTCTTGAACATCTAAACTATCACTTTGCCAAATTACATCACGATCGGTTCCGTGGTTTACTAGTGATAAGTAGCAAACTGACAGAAACTCATTTGCATTTACATTTTAGCATGGATTTGTCTGACATAGTGATTTAAAGTGAAATGATTTTATGTTAAATAAAGTAATGCGTTTTAGTAGATTTGTCATTGTGTTATTTGTTAACAAGTTAACTAGACGAAAGAAAGGTTATGTTTTAATATATCACAAAGAAGGTGTCAATGATGATAACAGATTTCTGAACGATTTCTGAAGTATTAGCAGAAACTATGCAAAGAAATACATTTATTTAAGAATGAGACAAACCAAGAGATAGTCAATTTTTCAAAACGTTACCTAGTGTAATATTGATTTATACATGGAAACCTTTGGTTATATAAGTCTAAATATAAAATATGGCAATACACAAATAAAAATGAAACATTACTATCGTAATAAACTAACGAAAACCTGCATTTGAATTGGATCAACAAATTCAATTAATCATAAATCAGTACCAATGGATCACGAGATATTTTATGATATTGACAAAAAATTGAATGTAATCACTCGATAGCACCAGTCGGCATTATAATGCAGTTGAGTTAATGTGAGGCAATTAATGAATCAGGTTACGCGCGTTAGAGAAATACTATATGATAAGGTGTAGATGGGTGAGTAAACCAAAAATACGGAATACAGTAAAAATATAAATTTACCTAGATTTTATAAAAGTTAGGGGAAACGCGAAACATAGTTCTAAGGACAGGTTAGAGGCGTTAAAACGTAAAAAGAAAAAAACAGAATAGTATTTTAGCATAAAACTAATCATACGCAGCAAACGATAGAAGTCCTTGAAAATCTGAATTAGTAGAAAACCGCGTATGTATTATTGACGCGACGCGACAGCGGGAGACGATGTCGGTGGTGATGACGGCGTGTGCTGATGAGCAGAAATCAGAGGTGGGGGCGTGGGATGTTTCCAGGAAGAGTGCGGAACTTGCAGCGAGCCCCCACGTCGCGCCGGTCGCGTTAATTTCTGTTAGACGTCGGAGGCGGCGAGGGAAGGTGTTGGGTGAGTTACGGGCGGCCGCGCGCGACTGACCCGTGCGCCCCGCTGCGCTGTGGGCGACAGATGAGACTGGAGGAGGCGACCAAGGTGGCAATGATGGTGTCACGGGATGGAGGGGCAGATGAGGTGTTGGCTGCCATGACGAAGTTATTGCAACTACGTAGATACAGCGGGAGTGTTTTTTTTTTCTTTCTAGGATCGCCTAAGGTGGTGATTGCATTACTAATCTCTGCAATACATAAAAACTGGGGTGATAGATGAGATCAGTGTTCACTTTGCTATTCCAGAGTTGAAATTATGCTTAAGAAGTAGCTTATGCGAGATACTTCATTCTTTCGTTTATTTGAGAAAAAGGTACTAAAAAGAATGTCAGCAATAAAGTAATGTCAATAATAGATATCATATCAATGGGATTAATAGGAGTAATCATATCAATAGATATTAAGATGCAGTTCATCAGTCATGGTATGCTGTGGGATGTACGTAGTATAATTTCGCTTTACAGCGGGTATGCGTTACAGTTCCGTTGATATGTTGTAAAAACCACATGTATATAATGACATGCAATTGAAAGCAATGTTTTTGGAAAATAATAAAGGAACCTAGGAATAGTGGAACTAACAAATGACAGTCTTTGTAACTACCAAAATCAGAAATCAAAATAATTGCCTAGAAATGATGGTGCAGAATGCACGGGATATATTGACATATATTAGAAAAGTAAAGATAAATTTAAATCCATATTCTAATCGTCCATTCTCTTCCTCTATTTGTCAATTTAAAACAGTTTTCACTTAAAAAGTGATTAATATTAATAATATAATAACTTAATACTCAATCTTTTAAGTTAAATTGTGTAATCAATTTATGGATGATTTGAATCAATTTCTTACATAAATTTCTTAACCGTGCACAGCCTAACGATCATTACAGCCGCGACGCTTGACCTCAAATATCAGGTCGAGAAGACACCTCAAATTCTAGTTCGGCAACGTTTATCCCCGTATGAGGGCGGTGGGCACGTGGGAACGAAACGAGTGAAGTACCCTTCCCCTATTCCCTTCCCTCTCCACGCGTCGGCTCCTCCCCCTCCAACACTCGCCGATAAATCAACCGTGCGCCGGAGAAGATTTTAATTGCCGTGCGGTCCGTTCATTTTAGAGGCGGCGAAGGAAGGAGGAGAGAGAATAGCACGGGGTGGTATCCTTCCTTGCATACGATTCTATGTTTTTTAAAGGAGAGGGGGTATCTTTTTTCAATTTATTCGTTTACCCATCCTTCCTCCCGTACTACTGCATAAAACAGTCTGTAATGAATTTTCAGTAAATAATTTCTCTGCTTTTCCGTATTTGTATTTCTTCTCGTGTCAGTCACTACCTCTTGTTTGTATTTTCTTCTTCTTCTTTTTTTTTTTTTTTTTTGAATCTAGTTCGTACAATATAATTAGCCTTCCAATTTATATATTTTTCTTTCTCTATGCATTTATTCTTCTTTGTTAATATTTTTGATATACTAATTTAAGTTAAATTGTGTTTTCAATTTATGGATGATTTGAATCAATTTCTTACATAAATACAATTTCTTAAAGTAATTTTAAGATTAGATAATATTACATATTTGTTAAATAACAGTTCTTTATCGTATTTACATTGTTTGTATTCTGTATACATTGAAGATACATTGATGTATTTAAGATGTAAATGTTCTGAAGCGTTTTTGACAATGGTGTCATTTTCTCTCATCCACTGTTGTTCAAACCAGATTCCGACCTCACGTTTACGTATATTACGTCTTTGTACATTGCATGTGGAAAATAACTGAAAGCTCAGTTTTAATACGAACTAATACTTCGATTATTAAAATAAAAATTTAACAAGTATTTTTAAGTTTTAGGATGCGTCGAAAGCTAAACGTATTCAGAATACATTGGTAGGAAGTAATGTGAGAATATAAGATAGTTGTTGAACTTCATATAAGCTTATTATAAGAGCAATGCTTTCGTGAACTTGACCATTATGCCCTGTCGTATAACTTTCTAAAGTTGCTCATTATATTATTTAAACATGTATATTAATAATTAAATGGTTTTTGTCTATTAAAATATATATTTTTTCAAGTTTGTTTGTTTTTTTACTCTTTGAAGGGAAAATTATTCTGAAACGGTAATTATACACCAGTTGGGGTTGCGGAACGTTCACCATAAAACAAAAATAATCTGAAATTGGGCATTAGAATAATGATGTAAATAAACGTAATTTACATTGATATGAACACTATACACGAATACTTTGTATATTTCATCTGTGAAATCCCCCTAATAGTATTGGAGAGAATTTCAGATACTTAGAAGAAGCTGTATAACATAATGTTACTTGCAATGAACTTCCTTCATTTCCAAGAGAATGTGAAGAAATGAGGATTTTCTTCTGTGGCGTAGGAAAGCAGAGGTCTGATGCGACAACCTAGACATTAAGAGGTGTGGTAAATACGACAGTTAATTCTATTGCATGACACAAGCAGCGGGCATCAAGAGCTATCGTTACGCCTGAGTGGTCGTGATTGAAGAGCTGTGTAAACAGAATCGCAGCATAGAACGTAAAACCTCGCGGTGACTATTTCATTGGGTAGTAAACCACTTCACTGACGCATCTAGACTTCATCATTCGTCACATCGACACGATAGTGCTGTACGAGAGCTAATGCGAGATTCTCGGGGGAAAGTGGAGGCAAGCGGGCGTTTAATGGCCATTCTTGCATAACTCAAGAAAAGTTTTGACGTGGGTACATAGGTTGCAGAGTATTGCCTAATACACCATCCTTCCACATTCGTGAATCCCGGTCCCTCATCACGTGGACATTACCCGGGATCGCAGACGTGGACATTACCCGGGATTGCAGACACGGACATTAGGTTGCAGAGTGTGAAAATACGTTTCGGCGACTAATCATTCACGTTGATGAAGAAAGGAAATTTTAGTGAACTGGGCTTAATTTGTACATTCCGCCCATACGCATACACTCTTTTTTTCTTCTGTCTAAGGATCATGTGTGTGAGGCGTTCACCGGGTGATTTGCTTTCGTCACACTAGTTACTCTCAACCGTTGGAGTACACCAAGTACGCACTGGTAGCGTTTACTTTCAGGGGGCTCTTCATTAGTGATATCGCTGTAGTCACAGTCACAGGTGTCAGATATTTCGCCACATCATTAGACTGTCGTAGCCCTCTTCAAGGTGTTTCTGAACTTCACGTACAAACTTGGAGGGGAGGTAGAAAACATCAAAAGGAATCAGAATCACAAAGGAAAACAGGGTCCCAAATGCCGCTCTCAAATGATAAAGAGACATAAAGACAAAGCAAGGACACAAGACAGAAAGCAGTGTTAAGCGTTTTTGTTATTGAAAATGACGAGATTTCGGTTCACAGCATTGAACAGTCCCTCTTCCAAGTCCGTTATTGGTGTTGGTAGCACCCACCCGTGTCCCGCATCGGAACTCTGAAGGATCCACGTTCTCACATATTTTGATGTACTTGAGCGAATATTCTCTTTATTTATTAAGGTATTATTACCATATGTATATATTCTTATATCACAATCATTTTGTAATGTTGCATCCATTGTATTCATTTTTAGATGTTATGACATTTCAACAAATTACATTATACGATCAACATTAAATTACGACCACTGTAGAAGTGTTCATATGTACGAGATTAAACCACAAAATAAAAATCTATTGAGAATAGTTGTTTATTTTTGTTTTCTCCATTTAGGATAATTTTCAAGGCTAAACATATTTTAGGCTGAAACGCAAATTTTTTGGGTAATATCGACATGTTATAGATCGAAATTGAGTGAACATAAAATATGAGACAATGTATGGCAATGTTTTTTCCTTATGTCCCTTATGTCATACGATGTCTGAAGATGAAAATTCATGTGCTGATACATATTTTACTACAAATTTTGAGTAAGTATGATATATTTACGCATTTAATTTACAAAGATATGTCTACATACAAATTAAAGATTAATTATTGTCTCGATACAACAAAATGATGTTGGGTTACGTGAAGCCCACGCGACCTTTCACGTAATTTTCTTGCGTATCAACTGAAGTGTTGTAAATATATTTCCAAGGGGTCATTTTTAAATTATTGAATTTTGGACCTAAAACACTGCGATAACCAAAGATTGGTATGAGGAAAAACAATAAATATCTCTAAAAACCAATGGAAAGAAATCTTAAGGGTCATAATTTCATTTAAATTAGCAGTTCTCACTTCCTATCTCTACACTTTTGGGTTGTGCAGCCGTATTCGTTCATTATAAACGTGAAAGTGTAGTATTATGGAGTAATATTTGCGCAGGTCAATTTCATTCTTCAGCCAAAAAGTGGATCATTATCTTGCGTCATTAAGAATTTAAATACTAATATATGCAAGCAAGATTCAGATAGATTTTTCTGCTGGAAGGAAAAGAAAAACTATAATTAAACCGTTTTAAGTAATCTCTCAACTCTGTTTATTTTTTAAATTTTGTCTCAATTTTATATGATGAACATTCCGCTTTTAGCAGATCAATGTCTACCTTAAAACCATTTTATAATAATTGGATTTCTTTGTGCATTTGTAACGTTTAAAGCAGTCCCTTGTTTCTCGAGTGCATTGTCTTCAACTGTCAATCCATGAATGCAAAATGAGAAACTAATTCGACTGGTCCCTGCGCCTGACACTAGGCCAAGTGGAGACGTCGATCTCAACGCGCTCTTCCGGCAGAGCGCTGATTTACGCGTATGAGAGCGAACAGTTGAAGCGAGAGGCGCGTGCCCCGAGGGGGAGCGAGTCTCGAGCGCGTGGGCGCTGGTACTTTTCTCACCACTTCGCACTTTTTCTTTTCAGTGCATGGCCACCACGTGTTTTGTTGTTTGTATAATTTAACCTGTATTCTGGTCTCCATGGGTCTTGCAAGCGAAATATCTCATTTTGTTGATTTCTTCCTTCTATTACAGCGATCTAACCCCGTTAAAAAATCTTTCTTTGATTTGCTTCTTGTGTCATTAAAACGTTTCATACTACGAATTAAAATTCAAAGTGTGTCATGAAACCGCTTAACAACATATTGCCTTTCAAATACGATAGGTATTGGATAAGTATTCAAAATCATTTTGTAATGTTTACTGAAAGATTTCCTATCATGAATATACTCTCCTACTATATACTAGCAAAAATAATTTATCTGTATTCCCAATGCGTTAGAGAAACTAGATGGCAAGTTTCCCATTCTTATGGTGAAATAGAATACATTTGTGAGCGAGCTCATTTTGGGGTCCATCTATCTTGCAAAGATTAAATTTCCCCCTCATCGTCAACTAAAATAAATTGTATGATTAGAGAGAACAATTCCCGTAAAAGTATCCATGCATGTAATTAATCCTTATAAGAATAATGTTTAATTCTAATTTTCGAACAATCCAGTATTGTGAAATTATTCCCTCAAAATTCATACCTGGAAATGAAACTATTCAGTATATATTATACAAATAGGGTATGCGGTTCTAAATATTATAGACAATCAATATTCATATATTCTTTATTCACACCAATGTTTCGACACTGATTGGTGTCTTCATCAGGGTATCTTAATTCAGTTAAACAATAGATTATATTTTTCAAATCATTACTCACATATATACATAAAACATCTCGGTGCTATTTCTTCACCTTGTCAATCTTTTCTTCTCTAACGACAGAAGTCAACTGACCAAGTTAAGACTAGGTACTTAAGACTAGAAGCTTTAACAACTCGTGAATGTTTATTTGCAACAATTATCATTATATTTTTACTTCTAATATCTACAATATTGTCATATCTTTTCCAGAAGTCACATCAAGAATATTGTAACCTTTTTGTTGATACAAATTTTATAGTATCTATCTAATTACAATATTGATTATTGCGTAAGTAATTATTCATTAACTATTATATCTGTTGGTTTCTCACTACAAATAAAAATAGCTATCTATCTATAATTCAATTCACTCATTTTCTTTAGAAACCAGACAAAATCCCGTGGATCTAGCTCAAAACATTATGCTATCAAAGCCTTACATTCATATGGATTTGTGTGAGAACACTAATTAAAAAATAACACCCATCTCTTAACAAACATATGTCTTCATGTTATTTTGTCAGCAAAAAAAATGATGAAATGTTTTCATCATCATCTCAAAGGAAAGTTTCATTGTTTCAGTGAACTGTAAGTCAAGACGATGATCACTTTGCTCTCAGAAGGTTTATACACTAGGCACTCAAGGATTACAATGAAATAAATCGAAAATTAAAGTTATGATGGTAAAGTGACTCTGAACTAAACGGAAATACGATAGGACATACAGATATTTGACATTGTGTTATTCGACAAAGAAGCAGGTGGTTGATTTGTGGAAGAAATTATATGACGTGTTGGACAAGCATACACAAACTTTAATTAACGGTTACTCGGCAACGTCACTCATGCTATATCTCATGGTAGACATGCCTTTTGGACTCACAGCCATCCCTCACAAATCAAATAAACGTTTGCTCTCACAATGATGGTACACAATATGATACCTCTCAATAAGAAAAATACTTGAATATACCTAGTACTTCCTGTTGTGTTATGCATATAATCAATGTTAAAAAAAAGAATATGACCAGTCAGAAAGTGTTAAAAGTATAAAAATAAGAAAAACACTTTATTTAAAGTAAATTTTTATATATCAATGGAAAAATTCCTTTCTCAATATTTTTTCTAACGTTCATTTACGGAGCAAAATACGTTCATTGTTAACAATGAAAAAGTCTTCAATGCTTAAATGAGCGAAATATAGCAATAAATATTTATATTAATAGGAAACCCCATACATATTTAGTGAGTTTATTGATATTGTGTTTTAAGTTATCAGCTTCTATTAAAAAGGAAACTTTTCTCGTAGTTGAACCATAACTTCTATGTTTAAGGAAATGATTTAAATTGATTCAATTTCATTCAGTTCTGGTATGTTTATTTATTCCAGAAAGAAGGTACCTCACAAGTTAGCAAATATCATTTTATGTGAAGAGAAGTCTTGCTCGTGCAGAAGCATTTGTCACTCTTATACCCCAAAAAAAATTACGGCCCTATATTTCACACAAAGGTACACACTTGTATCGATTTTGAATGGAAAGGGTAGTTTTGTTGAAATACTTTGATTTCTAAATAATGCTCGCTGAAAGGATTTAAAGTTACTTTAATAACGCTTAGTACAAGACTTCAGAAAATTATCAGTTCAACAACTACGTGTCAGATTACTCCATGTATTATAGGAACATCAAAATAATGAAAATAAATGATTGGCAGTATTAAAAACATGAAACTGAATTTTATTAATTCCAAAAGAACTATGTAATATCCTAGAGAAGTAATTATGTAATATAATCACAAGAAATGAATGTGGCACTGTTATTTAAAAAATATACACATAACTTACTTTTATAATAAATAAAAGTAAAAGTTTTAAATTAATAAAAAAATAACTCTTCAATTAAAATATTAATCCTTGTTCAATTACACCATTACGTAATAAATGGTAATTTAATTATCTCGATACGTATCGACCATTATTGCATTAATACATGTGCATCCGAAAAAAACACTTAAACTCCTCAAGGAATCAATAAAACTTCCAAATTTTTGTTTATTTTTACCCATATTCCATAATAACTCCGTGAATCTGATAAAACCTATTTTGAAATTAGATTATTTTCACAGGAAACATCAAGAAAGAATTGGTCATAATAAATTAGGACTTAATATATACTAAATTCGTCTCACAAACGCGCGAGTATAGAGAAGCAGGTTTTTCGAGATATGTTTGGGAAACATCTACCGTAATCAGACGTGAACAATGATGATCCAGTATGTCATTTCCTTCAAACACAACTCAAATCATCGTTGAAGGCAGTAAGATGTCTAAATTTTTGTATGCACAATCATTAATTTAAGTTCTTCACAATTCTAAACCTTGTTTTAACTTTCATTTTAAAACTTTTTGCATTTTCAGGTCGTATTGTATCGTAGTTAGATGTTATTGAAATTTTGCTTTACTATTTTCATATATTTAAGTAATGTAATAGATTCATTTTTCTTATTAGCAAATTTTTTATCAATAAATATTAGTGAATAATAACTAATATTTCATTCTTGTGAGTGCATACAATATGTGATACAGTGTAAATGCACAAATAGTAAAATTTTAAATTTCTTTTCAGAACTAATATAATCCGGGACATTCTTCTCATAATTTATAAAACATAATAAAAAGAGATCCTATATTTCTTTTTAACATATAAGAACATTTATGTAGCTTTAGATCGTTAAGATAGATATTGTGTCACTAACATTGAGCGTGTAATGAAACTTTGACCTGTACATGTTTTGTGCACTTGTGAACAGTACTCGTGACTTTTTAGGACTGATTTTAAGAACCGCTGCCACGAGCGCTTTTGTGCTGGGTGACTGCCTGAACCTCTACTTGGATTTTAAGAACCGCTTGCGGGAGCTGGGTGGCTGCCGATACCTGCCGACGACAGCGACACTGCTGGCAGTGTGAGTCCGATGCTCTCAGATGGCTGTCTGGGTTAGACATGATAGAAGTTAGGTTAGATTTTCCCAGTTTCCCTCCTGTCACCGTGCTTTTTACAGTGTGTGTTTGGCTTCGTTCTACTTATTTTCTATCTCAGTACTACTTCGCTTTGTCAGTTGAAATTACTATAAATATTACTCCGGAGAATTAGCTATTATTTCAAGGTAAATAACGAATATACAGACTGCTTTAATTCTAATACATGGCAACTGATAAATTACAGGACGTTTTATTTTAAACCACAAATTTCTTCGCGCATATGCGCCAATATTAGACACCTAAATTCTAGAGGCAAAAACTCTCAAGTATTTGAATCGTTCAAGTTCCATTGTCGACAAATACTTGACTTGTTTCCAAACGTTTCATATCAGTATATAATTGGTATTAATGCAAAAATGTCGATAAATGTTTCTGCCATTTCATGTTTCCTGCAAGAAAAGTAGGAAAGATAGATTTTTATGTCAACATAAAATAAAGTATCAAAATTCACGAGAACTATCACGTTTCTGTTAAATATTAAAATTTAAAGAGTAGATCTCTTTTTAAAGAGAGAAAATGCTTTATTCAAATATTTTATTGAATCTCGTAGTATCTAAATTTGTGGAGTTTTTCCTTATACACTTAGCGACTTTTTAGAGAACTAATGTCCACGTACGTTAATTCCATGTACGCTTCATAGAAGAAGATCAAACATTATATTTCATTGCAAATTACTCTTAGCTATTCTCAAAGTGATATGATACCAATGAATAGTAGTGTATTTCATGGCTATTCTTGTATATCTACAAGGACATAGAAGTTAAGAGTATTTGTTTACATGAAACTTTGGACTCCATGTACGTACAAATTCAAATAAAATTTATATTGTTTTTTATAGTTGGGGTTTTTCTGATTGTCTTATTATCATTATTGTTATTAAAATTCACTATTAAATCTTGTTGAGTCTGTGTGTCACAATTTTAGACAATCAATTTCATTCACCAGTTACTTATCACCTTAGCTTCATTATATTTTAAATAAGTAAGATATATTTATTATTATATTGTTTATTCAGCCAACGTTTCGAGATTAAATTTTATCTCTTCTTCAGGACAAGACTTATTACCACAACAGAAATGGTAGTTTGTCATATACTACAAGGTTTTATAATGTAGGTAAAGTGAAAAGTAATTGGTGAATGAAATTTATTGTCTAAAATTGTCTAGACTCAACATGATTTAAAGCTAATTCTATTATTTTTTATTATAGATATAAGACAAAGATATAGTTCAACAACTTCTTCACAAAAATTAAAAATCCAGAGTAATGGCCAATATTTTAACATATCACTTACGTTTCTTTGAGTTTCCATTGGAAATAATATCCAGTCTTACGTTCCTGAAAGTAACGTCGCAGAAATGACACTTTGTCAACGTTCATTATCAAGATTCTGTGAATATATTTGCTTCTTGCCATCTCTCTAGACCTTTTCAACGAACAAACAAAGTTTTTACATGACCTCCATTACTCTCTCAGCCACAACGCATCCCGGATTCATTTGGCTTGTGAATCAAAAATAAAACCGTGTAAATAGATTTTAGGAGGTGCCATTGTGAGAAAGAATCTGAAAATTATTTACACGACCCTCTTCGATAATATAGTGTGTACACGGTTTACTTTTCCATTATACGCAACACATAAGGTTTTATTGCAATTCGTTCAATTTACAAATTAAATTTAAAATAGAGATAAACTCATTTAAATCTATAATGGAGTTTGTCTAATATACAAATAAATGCGGATTGAGATATTGAAGATGAAAAGCATTATGTAAAACTAATAAATCTTAAGTCGCAAGAGATTTAAAATGACTTGTACACTAAGTTGTTTAGGAGATTGTTCATAATAATAAATTATAGTGAAAAAGTAGTGCGTGCCTACGACTACTTAGAGAAAAATTAACTAATTTACTATCTGGAAGAAAGCAAAGGACCATTCCATGAATTCTGATCAACTGTTCTAAGGCATTGGATGATTTATCATTTCTGTGCTCAGAGGAAAACCATGACATGACATGAGATAATAAAATACTTTTATAATGTCACACAAAAACGAAGTATTTTTGTATAATAGAATAAAGTATTTCCACTGTTTATTCAAATAATAATAATACTCATTATTATATATGTTTGTATTATTTTTAGTTTTAGAGACTTAAATAGTTGGTAATTATTTCGATACGTTTTTCCAAATTTTTAACATAAATAATAATTGTAGTTGTAATAATAATAATATAGTTACAATGTATTGTGAATATTCAAAGATTCCTTCCCATATAAAGAATAAATTACTTGTGAATACAGTTTCTCAAGCGGCCTTGTTTTAATATTTAAAATATTATCGAAAGCTGAACCATTTAATTATTTCTCTATTTTACAATTTGTTGTGTCACGTGATTATATCTTACTCGATAAATGAATACGATGATAATTGCACCTACTGAGTTTTGTTTTCTTTTATTTTATGTGGCGTTTCTTCAGATAACTAAAGAAAGCTATTGAGATTTGTTTTCATGATCTTTATTCGAGAGGATTGTTCCGTAAATACTAGGTTGCGAAGCAAATCGTAGAAAGGGCTCATGTTTCTCATTTAAAAACGTGCTTAATTTTATATCCCTCAAAGGGAACAAATATGATCATTAAAATCTTCTATTGAATAATTTAATGGTTAGGTTTTCAAACTTCTTCCAACCAATTTCAATTTTTTGTAAGTTTCAGTTTTATTAAAATGGTTGGAAATTAAAAGAGACATAAATATACACTATTCCTATACTAACATTAGTCAGTTATCTTGTACGTATTTGTTTGTATTCATACATTGTAAATTATCACATCGTAGGCCTCTTTTACATTGTGGAACACGGAGTCGCAGAAATGGAGTTGACTAAGCAGTTGGTTGCAGTTATCGCTCAGTTTAAGAGCATATCGCAATCGCCAAATGTTTGAAAACGTAATTGTTAAATTATATACTCCATTTTTCCTAAATTCTCAATATTTTTATTGTACGGAACGTTACATTGGATTCGCCTATTATGCTATAACAGCATAGAGTAAGTATGACTGTTTCCATTTTTATTATTACTTTTCGTCATTTTTCCTTTCTTTAAATTATGATAAAAAATTTCGGCACACAATCGTACTTTCAAGTATTAATTGCTCCAAGACAAAATAAGTACGTATTTGGGGATTGTATTCGGTTTTATAGTTTTTCCCTTACTAGTAACAACTTCAATGATATTCCAAAGAAAGAAGGGAGAGGAAATTTCACTAGTAATATATAATACAATATTGCTTTTTTGTACTTTTCACATTAATACCAAGCCGTCAGTGTCATTTATGTGTGTTTGTAATCACGAATATGCACTTAACCATGCTCTATGATAGATGACTCATTAGCTTTACAATTATAATATGTCTGGAGCTCAAGCATAGTGTT
Source organism: Laupala kohalensis (assembly GCA_002313205.1). NCBI lineage: Eukaryota > Metazoa > Arthropoda > Insecta > Orthoptera > Trigonidiidae > Laupala > Laupala kohalensis. The sequence continues at coordinate 888,424 of NNCF01126268.1, forward strand.
GAGAAATGTGTTAGATGTCGGAGCTCTTTTAACCATACACTTCCGATCTCTGGTTATTGGAAGTGTTTTTTTTCTTCTTCTAATAGACACTTCAGTAGTAATTATCTTAAATATTATATATATATATATATATATATANTTGCGTATCAAAACCTGGCGAGACACCGAAAAAAAAAGGTATACTTAGAACTTTCTTTTACTTGAAAGCGTTTAGGTGTGGAGGTATAAAACCTTGAAGAATTTTCAAGTTTTTAAGGTACTGCTATAATTATGATTTCCTTTGGTGCTTGATTGAAGAATTTACGTGAAACATTAAATTTCAAGTCTCCTTTTCAAATAAAAAATAAAGTCTGAAATTGAATAATATTATAAATCTCATAGTTATTGAATATTCATTTGTATGGTCCATTGTCCCTGTAAACAAGCAAGAGTTCAATGGCAGCAACCATTGCAAGCTCCCGCCATTCTCGCTGAGCTCAGGATGCTTCCGAGTGTGGTATGCAACACGCTCGCCTCAACCGCTCGCCTGGCTGTCGTCAGAGCCCCTTCCACTGTGGCGACTAGCATGAGGCTACCCGTAGAGAACATCCGACTTGTATTCGCGAGGCGAATCACACGTTTGTCGATTACACAAGTAATAAAAACCCTTTGTTTAAGCGATTTAGCTTCGTTCCTTCGACCCTCTCTGTACTTCTTGTGCCAACGCAGCTGACTCTGGAACGATCGTGCACTCGCTTCACGCAACATCTACGCGCTATTCTCTCGCTACAGTGCCGCTCACCGTGCGTCGAAATGTCAAAAGCTGCAGCACTGAGATTTACAGTCTGGAGAGCGTAACTGTAGAAAGTGCAGTGAAAACGACAATAAACGACAGTGGCGGGTCAAGAGCCGAGTGCTCAGTCACGGGCCGTAGCTCAGAGCAAACGACCTCCCGCGAGACTGGGCGGAGAAATGCGTGAGGAAGAGCGAAATATAGTGGAGATGGAGTTGATTCTCGGAAAAGTCATTGCAATTGATACTATGAAAGTATCTTTATATCCTTGTTGGAAGAAAGTTTATATTGAGACCACAGTAAATTTACTAATGGTTATGAAATTAAAAAATTAAAATTTATAAACTTCAGTGTTCAATAGTAGGTTGCGCCATAATAAATTTGATTAAAACGTGATCAAAATCAACCCTGTGTAAGGAAAGAAACGTTAAAAAGAGCTAAATGTATGTCTCCCATATTTTTATAAATGTTTGGAGGAGAAAGCAACACCGAAGGTAGGTTCTTAAAGCTGCAGGTTCTTAATGCTTAGAGAATGAAAGACAGTAATATTTATCCTCATAGATTTAATACGTAAATGAATTTAATTTAGTTTACTAGTCTTGACATTAAAATCGTGTCATTATTCAACAACAGTGGAACACTCCCGATTCACAACGTAAAAATATTCACAACTTGAAATACGTAAAAATCGTATTGAGAGTTAGTGAACAGCTGTATAATGAATAAAATGTGTTGGCAAATAGTACTTTATATTTTAGGAGAATTATGTGAAAATATTTTTACGTATTTCAAGTTGTGAATATTTTTATCGAATTGAGATAAGCAATATTGAAAATTAAATATATTTTTCCAGTTTTTCTCCTAGGTTGTTGATAGAGTTTTCTTAATATTTCCCTTATAAACAATGATCAATACACATATAAATTGATTGTGAAAGAGATTGAAAATATTGTGTAATCCTTCTGTCATCAGTATATTCAAGATGAGCTTTCCTACAAAATAAATCCATTCCTACCCTCAGTTTCTGCCCGAATCTTCTTATAAGCGCGTTGATCGTACTGAAGCTAAGACGTATCCCTTAAACACATGGACAACCTGGAAAATTACTCATTCATAGATAGAACTCACTTATATATTTTTCTCTCAGTTTTACTAAATACAGCTGTGTATCTATAATTAAATTTTTAAAATGATTTTATTCTATTCTTACATAGATTATTCATAATTCATTACAATATGATGGAAAGTATTGTAAATGATGAATAATAAAATTTAAACATCATCGTGTTTTTTAATATTTCAGTGTTAAGAAGAAAAGCGAAATTTTATAGATAAATTAACACGTTGGATTGAGCCACATCTAACTTTATTTCCATACAGCACTGATCTTTCATTAACGCATCGTGTATTTCCTTTAAAATTAAGACAAGAAATTAATTCTAAAAATAGAAATAATTTGTGATCATTTTATTTCTTTGATTTGTGGTAGTTTTGTCAGAGATTGCACAATAGTAAGCAACCGAAAGACTGCCGCTTTCTTCGGCGACCGCCAACGTGCTGCCGCTGTTTGTTCGTAAGCTGCTCTCTTGATTCAGTTCTTGGAAGCCAGCTAGTACGGCGCTCTCTTCTTTCCCTGACCCCTCCCTTTGTCCCACTCATGACTCCAATCATCTCTGTGATTTATCTTTCACCACTTTCATTTCACTCAATTTTTTTTACGTGAAATATTTTGAAAGATTAGTCATAACCCAAAAGAAAAAAACACGAAGTAATAAAAAATATGTATCGTTTGAGTGTACACGCAATTGTGAATACATAAAGAAAATAATTTTTGAACTAACAACAAAATTATGTGCAAATACTAAACCTGATGTGTATGTTGCGGTTTGAAGTTGATACACATTCCTGATCAAAATGGAAATTAACATTTATACACACAATCCTGATTCTTAAAAGAATTTCATATTCTAAAAACATTTATGACATTTTTCAGAAATATTTTTAATTTTGAGATATAAAACGGATAAATCAAATTGGAACTGCAAATGAATATTATTATTAAAGAAAATCATGGAAGTAAACGTCTGAGTATGGAGCAATTAAACACAAACTAGTCCCGCCAGGTCTGTTGAGACTGGAGAGAGGGATTTCTGTAAAATAAATGGTAAGAAGTGTTATTTGCATACTGATTGTATGAATGTGTATGTCTGTCTCTTANCGCCTTTATCAATGTATCGAGACACGAACGCGCACTTTGAGATCTCTTACTCCGAATACTTAATGAAATTCATATATTAGGGTCTGTCATTTTTGGGCAACTTTTTATTTTCCACTTGCAACCACGTTGTGCATTTGCCGGAAGATAGATCATAAATTTACTGCAAAAATTCTTTAATTTATAATTCATAAATATTGATTGCTTTTTAAGTACTATTGCGTGTACTTCTTGCAATATCTACATAAAGAATACTTATGAGTAAAATATCGTTCTTTATTACCAAGAAAGATGAAAAAAATGTTTCATCAATATTTTTAAACAAAATTATTCAAGAAAAATTTTAAATATTTGATAATTTATTACAACTTATTTTACATTTTACTTTAATTATTTTACTTCTTGTCATATTGAACATAAAAAATAGCCAATGAAATAATAGTAATTATAGTATTTGTTTTTATAATTTTGATATTTTTGGCGATGCTCTTTCACTACTTGTAGTAAAAACTGTATCTGCTCTTCATTTTTGGTTAAGCAGGAATTATACTCTTCTAATAATGCAACTCCACGTTCTGCAGCGTCATTATAGTTGCTGATCATCCAATTATTGTTGCTTAAAAATCTATAGTTGAGACTATTGATAATTAAGAAACTAGAATTAGATTAATACCAGAAAAATATAATATGTTGAAATTTAGAAACAAAACTCATGGTTGTATATTAATTTTTGAATAGTTAGATGTACACTGAGAGTTCGAAAGCAGACTGATTTTGAATAATTAGATATTTAATTCTTTGACATATAAGATGAAAACATTAATTTATAATTTATATTATTTTTTAATTGATATATATTTTTAATGAAATATATTAATAGATATTGTGTGACTCATTTTATTTATTTCAATTACTTATAATTATGTTTGATTAGATAAGTATCCGATATTTATCGACAGTATCGATATTTAAATGTGAACTATCGGTAGTTATCAACAGTGTTGACTATCGATGTTTAAGCAACACTTCATTCAGTTTCACAGCAATCTGAGACTTTGTAAAATCGACATTGTTAAAATCAAACGTCGAAATTTTACGTTTCTTTTACTTCTGTTTCACAGGCAACAAGTCTGACAAAGATCAAAGCAAGCACCGTCAAGGTTCAGTTAACACAGTCAACAAATATCTATCAATATTTATTAATGATAAATTTTCACAGTAAATTTAATTATCTACAAAAAATGTAATTTAATATTTTTCAATAGAGTCAATAGTTTTGCTGTAATATTAAAGATACGATGAAATTTTATACATTATAAACTTTGAACTCTGATATCATTTGACTGGGTAAGTTTATAAAAAAATATAAAAGATCTTTTTTGCAGAGCATTTAATTCTGTATAAAAATATGTCATGGGCGTGTCTGTACAATTTACCATTACTAAGGTATAAAATTCGAAACAAAACAATTGTTTTCCCCATGTTATTTAAATGGGAAATAGAAATTCGCGATGAGGCACCTCTTAATATTAATACTTATAGTTCAAATTTTAACAGCCCTCTTTGAGAGAGAGAGATAGTGAGTGTGTGTATGTGTGCTTGGAATTGCTAAAGATACATACTATGAGTTGTTGCAAGGTGAATAAACAATAATCCCATTTCATTATTGTTGAAGCGTGATGTACATAGGATTGTTTAATTATTTGTTCTTTCCGTGTAAGATCGAATACTTGGTGTATCCTGAATCCTCTGAAAAACTATTACCACAAAAATGTTACAGGAATGTGACGAGCTCCCGACACAGTCTGCGATCAACTCTGATTAATCCAATCATCCGATTGACTCAAACAAGGATTCATGTAACCAATTATTCGGAAAAGATATGTTTGAGAAAGAAAATAATATAATTTATTAGAAAAATAAAAATAAATTAGATATATTACAAACAGCTGACTCTTTATCAGTGTTATCAAAGCAGACATTTGGTTGAACAACGAATTATCGGCTTTGATTTAGTACAAATGTGACGACGTTGAATCGTAAAAGCTGTTATTTTATACAAAAACAATTTTTTCATTATTTTATTATGTTTGATGCAACTCTCTTCCATATTTCCAAACATCCAATATATTAAATGCGTCAAAGAATATCCAAAAAAATCCACAACTATGGAAGGACTTCTGTAGGCGCCACACTGACTAAATGCATTTCTTCCTACTCCCACATTCTCTCTGCTCCAGTGTTCCAGCATCTGCTTCTGCTCAATGCTAATGATGGAGCCTGTATTCTGTTTGGACAAACGCCCTCTACACACACTTGTGTGCGCCAGCGCTGCCCTCTAGAGGCGAGTGCAAAAAGACAATTAGGCTACACACAAAGCCAAGGAGAAAATTTCCACAACCAGAAATGCGGCGTGTGCCAAGTTTCCAGAAAGACGTGTTTGTAGAAAGTGAATTGCTGGTTTACTGTGTGCCTTAAGCATTGTATTTTATGGCTTCAAACATGTCTAGTGTTTTCATGGATTTTTGTCCAGATTACTTGAATATGCTTTCCTAGAATATACATATAAGTAATTGAAATTAGGTTGTTGCTCAGTTCATTATTGATTTTTGAAATCCGAGTTAAAATTAAGATTTATTTCAATCATTTCACTTCAAAATTTCATAGAAGTAGGTTTCTTTTGATAGTGACAAAGTAACGAAACATTTGTTTCATAATGCAGTGTGTCCCATAATTAATTGTCTATTTTAACGACAACGGGTCAATAAATGGAATACAGATGCAGTTGTCAGTTGTTTTCTTCATTTTGATACAGACATGGATAAAATCATGAATATTAGATCTTGAGTTTATTTCGGACTTCTAACATAAATGCCATCTGTGACACCACATGGTCCCATTTGTCTTGGATACAGACCAAGATTCTTACCTCGTTGAACATATTCCTAATCCTACTAATAGTACTAGAAAATTCAGAAATCGCTTTGTCTAAGGGAGAAGTTTTCTTACACGTATATACATTACCCCCTCTTATTTGCGTCATGAGTTACATATTTGCTCGTCCACAACTGTGAACGATTGAAAGCAGGGGAATTGAGGAATTGTTTTCTTTCAATTTTTGCCTAAACAACTACAAAATGGCCAACTTAACAATATCCTACTATACACTATACGAATACTATACTTTTATCTAAAAAATGTTGCTACAGATTGATGTGTCATGAGTAGATCTCACAGCATATTATGTAAAAGCATATGTTACATAATATTCCTAAAATATTTGTTTTACTTTGTTGAAAACATTAAATAAAAATTTATTTCAGAAAATTAATTTTTATATTGAAGAAATGAATCACTTTATGTAGTAACAAGTATTAATACTTTAATTCTTTACCCATTACGGTATTTCTAATAACGGAGAGATCTTTGAAACGCGATTTCAAATATATTCCATTCCTCCTCAAACGTATCTAAATGTTTGAACCACAATATTCTTGTAGCACCACTGTTTCATGAGTGCTTGTAAATGGCAAATAATAAATCTCTCTGCGCCTACTTACTCCCATATACAACTTTCTATTCTACTCCATAATTTATTCGTTCTATCGAAACAATACCTTCCTTGACATCTAAGAGGTTTTAAAATACCAATATGCGATCAGACTCTTCCGACATCGGTGGCTCCCTTTCACCACATTCACGTCAAATCGTAAAACAAACAAATACTTCGGAGACTAGGAGTTGAGTGGTTGGAAAAGAAATTTTATTTTCCTAGTACTTCGGAGAACACTCTCTCAGTTGCAGCAGCTTTATATATTCCATATAGCGCTTCCATGCGTGAGGCAGCGCATCTGTAGGAACAGTGCACTCTTTTGTGGTATATTGAATCTTGGAGATTCAAACGAGGACGAACAGGGAAATCCCCAATTCCTGCGCAAGGATCATTTCACTTTTCCAAGTGGATGACGTAAAGAGGAAAACTAACATAAGGATTATATGTAGGCGCAACTCTGAGTGGTTCTGTCAAGCGTTGGTCTAATGTGTCGTTTCTCAGGTTTCATGGCAAATATGTTTCCGAGAATAATTCTCTTTGGTTTCACATTGGTAATGCAGAACATCAATATATGTGGTGAAACACTAAGAAGGTTTTGGTTTCGAATAACGGATGTGCATGAGTTGGAAATTTCGATGTTATCCACAGTATAACGTGGATAAATTTTATAAACATTCAAATATATATAGTACTGCTAATGCAGATAATTGAAAACTATAGAACAAAAAATAATAGCAATACGGAATAATAAATTTATTGTCAAAAAACAGTACAAACTGCGTATGACCACGTGGAGGAAAAAAAACTAATTTACTCTCCGGAAGCAAGCAAGGGACCATCCCATCAATTCCGATCAAGGGCCCTAAGGCAGAGGCGGATTCAAAAATTTCAGCAAAAGTTCCTAGATAATATAAAAAGTTGGCTGCGAGTTATAATACATATATAATGTCAATGTTTGTAATTTAACGCAAATATGTTTGTAAATTTACATGTACAAGTTATTATCGAACTATAGATTATTCTGAGTATAGTGTTTAAAAATCATAAGAGTTGGAAAAAAACACTAAATTCACGATTTATTGTTACAATAAACACGCCCAAAGACAAAGCATGGAAAACCTGCATAATAATAATAGAAAAATAATTTACACACTTTGGTGAGAATTTTATTTTTCCATGGATTGGTAATCCACCTTGAAATGTGTGTAAAGTTATATTACGTATTTCATTAGACAGAAAATGTTATAAGTACCCACCCGATGGTGACTATAGTATCCTTTTACCTACTTGCTAAAGAATCCTGGAGAAACAGATAAACAAACGTTTTCTAGAATTTGTATTATATGAATTATATAACATTACGATTAGAACGATTCTAGGATGTCATTTTCCACTACAAACACTATATTTGAAGCTTATATTTTTACACACCTGATACTTCACGTCTTGATATAAACTCGATCACGTTAAAAGAAGAAAATACCATAACATTTTCAACAAAATTATGTTTAGTGAAGTTTTCTTACATAGCAATATAGTTTAAATATATTAATGAACTTTTTAAATATATCACTGCGTACCGACAGGTTTATAGACAGTGTATTAAAATGAGGAACAATCCCACTACTTACCAGAAAAATAGAACACTATTATCACCGTGCAAGGGGTTTGGTCTAATATATCGAGAATAATTTTTATCGTCCACAAAATTTTTAGATTTCTGGCCTATGGGGGAAGAGCACAATTTGAAAAGATGTGTGTAAATTAAGAAGTATAAAGCTAAATAAATATATTGAAGTACATATGTATTCATTTTGCAATCTCACAATTTATTATCGAATGATACATTAAACCATTCTCTAATAGACAGACATCACATGAGAAAGAAGTCTGACTAGATCTTATAAGTAGTCAATGAAAATGTTACAAGTGTAATAAACATATCTTGGAATAGCACCGTTTAATTTTGCACTTGTTATGAAAATAAAGAATCTCCTAGATGTGCTTTAACTTTGGATTCAGTTAAAGTATTTAATGAGAGTTTGTTATTGTCTGTATCCACATAGAAAAGGTACATTAACGACTATCAAACATTAAAAAGGATAATTTTGCAATACAATTACTCATTTTACTCGTTTCTCATGCCGCCAAAACCAAACTGTACGGCATAGTTGCTAAAATATAAGGACGCCCGCAGAAATTTTCCGGGGTGGAGCGAGACATCGTACTAACCTTTAAAGAGTGAACCCGAAAAAGGAAAGGAAATTTTCGTACACTGAGTGATACATGAGTGCATTCTAGAATATCTGAGAACGTTACCAACAATTTTAATATTTATTGTTAATTTTTTAAACACTAGACACTCATCTTTTTTTAGCGTGGAAACTAGATTACGTATCTCAAGTCATTCCATAACATTTGATGCTACTATTATTTCGTAGTGACGCGTATTGATATAAAAAAATAAGACAAATAGTACAAATTTAAACATAATTTTGTTTAAATAATGTATACTTTGGATAAACCATTTTTCGTAGATAATTTTCATATTGAATCATGTTTTCCGGTTTACAGGGTGGGGGTGGGGTACCGGCCCCCTCGGATCCCTTCCCTTGCTAGCGCCCATTAAAAATACACTTAATTCATGCACTTCACTATGTAAAAGCAAGATAATCATGAAGTACAAAGTTGTCTTATGAGGCAGAAGCCGTAAGTAAAATGGTTTACTATTGTCTGAGACATACGCCTCCGCTTTGAAACTCGCCATTCCCTTTCACACTTCCCTTTCACATATGTGAACTTCCGAGTGTGCACGGTCCCTCAGGGGTCGAAGGAGGACACCTATTCGCCTGCAGGCGCGGGGGCGTGTTCCGCATTCCACGAGCAGCAGAGGCGGTGCCCGGCGGCGCGACAGCGGCATTGTGCACGGCGGGCGCCAGCTGTATAAGCCGCCGACGCCGCGTCCTATTGGCACGGCCGTAAATTAACGCAACACCGACATGGTGACGGGGATGGTAGCACAGAATGTGTGGAGGTAAGGTGATGTCGACCGAGCTGGAGGAGCTCGTTGCCTCGATAGTGAATGAGAATGAGAAATTCACGATAGTTCATTCTTTATTCAGTGACAACTGTAGAAAATCTTATTTGTTTGATCATTAACGTCTCTAGCCATGAAGACGGGAGGAGTCGTGATACGGGATATTTATTTCATTTTTCACATCAAAATTATTGGTTAAATTTTTCAGGAAGTTTGTATTTGTCCCCAATGCGTGCAAACTCTTTGAGGTGATGTCTAGAACTGCACAGATATGTTGACTTCAGTATTGCGTACTATCACATATGAAAGAATGGAAATTTCCACATTATTTTGAAACCTTGAAACTTATTTTCTCCCTGTCAACGTAATTTCATGTCATGTTCGACGTTATGCGAAGTGAGTCTTCTCATTTGCATTCTATGAAAGAATCAGAAATCTCATTGAAATATTAATTTCTCTATTCAAAGTGATTCCAATTTCAAGTTTATAAATGATTTCATTAGGTGTTACTTCTTACGTCCAGCTATATATGAATCTTAGTTATTCTTTTAAAAATTATCATTTCTAAATAATTCGTAAAATTTCATTTATTACGAATTATGCCTCAAAATTTAACAATTGTAACACTATGCAATTCACCAAAACTATTTTCTCACACTTCGAAAAGTGCAACTACAAAACCTCCATAGACCAAATAGGGTTATCATTACAACAGGTGGCCTTGAGTTATCCTACGGTAATATGTTGAGAAATCTTATGAAACTACATGGAAACAAACGTAACATTTTGGAGTTGATCATTTCATATAGTTTATCATCATTATTAATTCGGAATGGAAATGATAAAATATTTCTTTTTTTTTATTCATGAATAAATCAAAAATCTAATAGTCGCACAACAGGCCCCGAATGCGCCCAAGGGATTCATTGAGGGAGGAGCTCCGCAACTACCAGGGCTCGACACTAGTTTGAGATGTGGCCAACATCTCTCCCCAGCCGTGTTGATCTCAGAATAGGCATGGAACTCATTTTACAGCAGACTCAGATATGATGAAGAATCGATCCCCCGCCATCCACTCAGGGAACTCAGCGCTCTACATACTTGTTTTTACTTCCAATTACCCCACCACCCTGGTAGGCCGTGTGCACCATGCCAAAATTAAACATATCCCCTATTTTGCAGTTTTGTATCATGCACACCGTTGTGTGAGTATATTTATTTATTTATAATCATATCCTACACTGATATAATTTTGATAATTTTCTATTAACAACTTTTCCAGTAAATTTTCAATTATTTTCATTCTTCGTGTCGTATTCTCCAACAAGTTATTTTTAAACGGGTATCCAATTTAAAAATATATTTCTTCTCTACCAAAGAATAATAAATGTAATAGCATATAAGTCAATTCAGTGAATCTGAATTACTTCAAACGATGGAATTATATTGCGTATACATAACTATGAATTATATTTCGTACACGTATAGTTGTATTTTTATATCAGTATCTCCTGAATTGGTAGCTTATTTTATTTACATTGAGAAAAAGTATTTGGTGCATTGATTGTGTTGAATGGTTGATTGGTTTGAGTGGTTTGAATAATTAGTGTGAAAAGTACTTGAGCTGTTTGCGAATGTTCTTCATATGAAGGTTATTTCTGAGTGTTTTGGAAATTTGGACAATTCTTTTAGCGATAGCGTTGGGGTGGATGCCTGTTAATTGGTTTTGGTGTTAGTGGCCAGTTGTAAGTCTACGCTGAGTATGTCAAGCTTTGCGACTGGATTCGATGAAGTTCAGACATTCTAGCATGCTTTTCCAATTCTGTTTCCTCGACTAGTCCTGAGAGATTAAAAGCTCTGAGGCTACCTTCTGGAAAACTTCCCTCATTTTTTTTCTTATCATACATGATGTGTAGATTGCCCAATTGATCAGGGTTTCTCCGTTGGTGACATTTTCACTATCTTGATGATGTACGGTGATGTTGAGGTCCCCTGGATGGCTGGTTTGGGGTATTGCGCGTGTATGCTACTTCTTGTTCGGTGGTTTGCAGGTATTCCAGATTCTTAATTTCTACGTTTTGATGATAATAAGTTTTGTACTACAACTCAACGCTTCCTTTCCAATTATTTCTATATGTGTCTTCCTTTGCGCCATACCGTAGTTCAGGTGATAAGGGTGGCTATCATTCTGGAACCTTGGATTACGCCTCTCCCGAACGTTAGTAATTCGTATGTCAGATGAATTTCCTGGAGCCGGACCATGCCAGCTTCTTGTGTGTTCGGAGTTCTGGTTAAATAGTCAGATTTATTTTATTTGCCCTTCGAAGTTCAATTGATAGATGCTGACGTATTTTCCTGTATTTGGTGAAATTTTGTTTGGATTCTTCCAGAGTCTGCCAAACTGTTGTCACTAGTTTAGCACTTCACATACGTGAAAGGTCATTAAAAAATCTAAGAGCGCAAGTTACTCTTAATCCTTATTAAATCACTATACTTATTCAACTTAATGCCTAAAAATTGATTTGATGTCACTGATTCAGTATCGTCAATTAATTGTCGTAGCGAGTTTGTTAGAATAAAATTACAAGCCCACTGAATGATAATATTTCGAACTTCAAGTATTCAGATCAATTGGAAACGGACACGTACCGGATAATCAAGTATCCGGATAGCTGGATTTCCTAAAAAAATAGGTTGTTTTTAAAGTAAAGTGCCTAAGAAATATGATGTCGAAGAAAAAAAACAAAAAATCCAGTACAGCGAAAAATAATAATAGTTTATTGTACAATAATTAAAATGATGTTTTTCTCCCATTGATCTGGATAATTGGCGATCCAGATGATTGTAGTTTGGATAATTGCAGATCTATCACACGTACTTCTCGCTGGAAGAGTGAAGATGACCTAGATGTGATCTCCGTTTTGGTCCCTTTTTTACCTTGCAGCTACTCTAATAATATCTGTAATTCCCTCATATAGATATCATCACAAATGAGAATGTCATGGCTAAAATGAATTTATTACAGTTACTGCTGCATGATCGTTATTCAAATGAAAACTTAAGAATTATTGGTTGTTCGAACAAATGGCGCTGCGATATCATTTTTATGGCAGTTGTATAACATCGCGCGAAGATACTGTAACTGTGATGGATGCGGCGCAATCCGTGATTGAAGATCATCGGTCTCTTCTCTATACCGTCTCCTTACAATCACACAAATCATATGTATTCAGTCGTCAATAAACACTAATACATAGTAAGATATCAAAGCGTATCTAATTATTAGGGTATAAGCCAAACATAATTTGATATAATTTTCAACTTGGTTACCATTGTATATTCCCGAGAACTACAAACAAATACACTTTGGTAAAAAAGTTCAGAGTATCCAATTTTCAAAAACATAGAGACTTGTATTGACAATTTGACACGATTGAGATTGAGGAAAGATGAAGTGATAAATGTATTGTTACCTGTTTTAGATTTAAAATATGTAACACTTGATATTGACTATAATTAAAAAAAAAAAGAACATCATCCATATGATTAATAAGGAATTCATGCTGAGATTATTTGACTATTATCAATAAGACAGTTGTACCAACGACCTGGTAAGCTGTGAGAAAATGCTCGCGGCATTAACGCCTGTGACGTGCAATCCGACAGGTGTATTCCAGCCGCGTGACGCCCACGGGCATGGGAGGGAGAGGTAGCTCTTTGATCGAAAGTCCGTTCCACCACAAGTAGATGACGCGACGTTTTTCGCGCTCGCGACGTCACGGCACGCCTTCAGAGTGCGATGTGCACCACCTTTATATACGCTGCGATGCATTTGACAGGTCCTCGCGTCTCACGAGAGAGACAGAGAGGCACAGGGAGGACTAAAGTGGTCGTAGCATCCAAGGTACCCTAATCAATCTTTTTTTTTTCTTTTTTCTATTTCACGTTTTCATTCCCTATTAAACGCTATCATTTATGTTCTTAGCTATTGCAATTCCATAGCAGTAAAAAATTACTGCTACTTCTTCATAGCACACGTACAGATACAGAGGGACCCACGGGGAAGTCCTTTCCCGTTTCCTACCTTCAAGAAGATGGTGCAGTCTGCACGTGCGTCGTACTTTACTTGCAAACATCGTCCAGCGTAAATACCGCAGACATACATCTTTGAAACCCAATATTTTGTTATGTTATGAAGTGAATGTCTCTGGATTAGTGCGTAACACTGAGTTTTTCTGGAGGTCAGCTCAGAGAGTTTCTCATGAGACGGACCCTATACAGTAGACTCACTCTCTTTTATTACACCCTTTTTTTATTGTTATGGATGAATATTTCAAAATATCCTTTTCTCATTCCTAAAATTCGATTTATTTCTTGACCTCAGCTTCCCTAGTGGAAGCCATTTGGATCGGGTGGCGCCGGCAGGTGAACAAAACCGTACGTGAGTTGTGATCGTGGCCAGGTCACGCGCGCAGATACGGCCAGTACAGTTGTGGACCCATTAAAAGACAACCTCTCTCTTTCCCATCTCAGTCCTAAGAGTATGGATGTGTTATAAAATATTGAAGAAGCAATACGATTATATTCGAGAAGCAAAAATTATATTTGTTTATGTGTAGACGCTAATTTGTTATAAAAATTTCATCTGCTTCTAGTAGTTTATTTATTAAAAAAACAACGTTGAAAAACATATTGGAATAATACTGGATTAATACATGTAAGTCGAGGTAACAAATTTTGTTTTTTATTTTCCCTAATAATAACATTTAAGATTTAATTGGTGAAATTCTAAACGTTTTCAATATATATGATCAATTTCTAAATGGATGTAATCCCAGTCTTCTGAACCTGTCACACCTGGAGAAATCTCACAAAAACAATGCGTAAAATATTAATTGCAGTACAGGAACAAAAAATACTATTAACTTGATGAATATTATGTAAAATAGATTATATGTTATCTAACAAACTTTTCTATTCCTTTTCTTGTCAGTCTTAGACCAGATCTCTGAAATCCATTCCCTGGGTTTTTCTCTATACTTTTATTTCATGAAAAAGGAATATACTCTCCACATTAATCACTAATGCGTTTTCTTGTTTCACTTTCTTCAATATATATGCGAAGATAATGAAAAGGGATTGCTAACCGTCTTAGTGTCAATATTGTTAATGAACCGGTCACCCCTGATATTTTTCATGTTCATCAATATTTAGTTATACACTTCCTCGACCTTCTTAAGTCCATTCGATTTATTTCTGGCCGTATCAATATAATATTTCTTTTGCCTTGTTCGTTATTTTAATAACAATACTCCAGATAAAAATAATGAAATCATATTAACTTATCGAGAAAGGAATTCTCGAGCATATATCCCGAAAAAGAATATTGGTGTTTTTCAACACAATCTTTATACAACACGCCTACGATTAGGTTTCGAAATAGTACATTCAAAAATGGTGACGTATTGTTGGATAATATTGAAAATATCTATTGATGCCACAATATTATCATTATTAATTTACGAATAAAGGTGATAAAATTTTAATAATATAGAGTCATCAATATTTTTTAAATATGAAAAACAAGCTGTTACAGGAATTTAAAGTATTATTAGAGAAAGATATACGTAAGTGAATTCCGTAATTTATAGTATTTCCTGTTAATATCATCTCGAAAATGAGTTGTGAGATCGATATCTCAAGTTACACTTTTATTTGGTTTGAAGTAGTAATACATTACATTTCTCTCTGAACCCGTCTTTCCTTAGATTCAGAGGTTTCTTTGGTTAAGGTGGAGAGTATCCCCGTAAAAGCAGCAAGGTGACTGTGACTGTCCCCACCAATCTAGAGCGCATCCTTCCCTCGCTCCCTCCCTCCCACCCTTCTCGCAACCCGCCCACCCACCCGGTTGCCCGACAGGCGACATATTTAGGGAATAGGCTTTGCGTGTACACTGGCGCGGTGACGCTGGGGACCACACAGACGGGGACGCTCTTTCTGCTTTATGTGCGCCCGATGCATTGGAGGTGGTCAATGGCGGATGCAGTAGCGACCAGGTGGAGGATTAAAGGTTAGAGTCATGCTGCATGTGTTAGGAAATGTAAAAATAATTCTCTTAAGAAAAAATATAAAAAAATTAGAAGTTTTCAATTGAAATTCATAATTTACCTAGTTTCAAATACTATGCATTTCTGTAATTAATGTTAATGAAATTTTTGAAAAACAAGGTGTATTTTGTAGAATGGATTAACGTAAAATATGTGTCAGACGTTGAACATTTGTTACATATGTTTTATGAATACAAAAGCTATTGTTTCTACTATTCACTTTGTAGTTTATTGAAATGTATTGTGCCATGTACTTGAGTGATGACGTGAAATAGTTTTCCAATATATCCCTCACATTGATATACATTAAAATAATTATTTATATTATAGATAGAATTTGCTGTGGATGTTTAGAATAAAAAATGTTAAATATCTTCTTGTGAACGCTTCATTATTATTATGGAGTCGGAAGAAAGTGCAAGAAGCTGTAGGAAAGCAACAGTCCCCGAGAAGCGTGGGTGATAGGCGCAAGCGCAAAGAGACAGCAGCATGTGCCAAGTGAGCAACTCCCGCCTCAGCTCCTGCATCCTCGCATCACACCCGAGGTTCCTCTTCTGCTCCACCACCACTACTACCACCCAGGCGAGCATCATTAGGGCAACTCGAGAGCTTTAGCTCCTGGGACAACGCCCCTCTGCCGCTCCGATTTAGGGCCGCGATTCCCACTCCGCTTGCTGTGAGCGAGCGGGAGCTGTAACTTTGCGCCACCCAGGCGCGATGTTGTTCCGTGGAGAGGAGACAAGAACACGCTGCTTTTATAGGTCATTCTTTTCATGCGGGACGGTTTAGTAGAACTGTCGCACTGTTCTTGGAAGAAGTTTCTTTTTTTGTGCGCTGGGTGTTGGGGAAATATTCGTTCTAAAGCGTTTGCCAGTGAACTATATGTTCAAAATTTGAATTTAAAAAAGTCGACACTTATAAAAATATCACGTTTTCTATCTTCTCTCAACATTTTATATATTATTGCTTGAATATGTTGTTTATTTTCAAATTAACTTAATTTAACATAAATCGAAATTTACAATTAAAACATTTTTTAAATTTTTATCCACCATTTTGACATTTCATCTTTATGTGTCTATTGCTGTTGCCTTTCGCACCAACACGTCAATTACACTAATCTCGAAATTCAGTTTTTCCGCCATCTAATATTTTTAGAGTTAATTGTGTACAAAGTTATATCAATAAATATTACAGATAATCGATAGGACGTATGTCTTTCAAACTGGATTCTACATACTTTTAATTACTTTTATTTTACTTTTCATGCCATTTGAACGTCGTAGGCATTAGTTAATATGTCGATTTAAGAATACCTTTATTTTATAAAATCACTAAATCTTATCACAGTTGTTTCAAAGCATTTATTATTATTATTATTATTTTATTTATTGGAGCAACCGAAAAGGACTTTAGGTTTCTGAAAATGTCACATCATCCTCCAAAAATCTTTCAAGAGAGTAAAAATGCTTGTATTAAATTCTTAATATAAAATTTGAAAATGCGTAAAGAAAATGCGCTATTTTCATAAGTAAACTAGCTGACCGTATCCGGATTTGCATGGGATATTTTCTTGTTATGAAATGAATTGCCCTTCGTCATAATTTGGTGAAGACAAAAATATCACGTTTACATCAAATCAAACCTAAAACCTCAGTTTTTGAAACATCGCAAAAATTTGAAAAAACTTATTTCACCCTCAATGTTACTTGAAAAAAACTTATTTCACCCCCTTTAACATCGAAATTTCGATATCTTATGTAAGTGAGCCTCTACAATACAAACGCATCATCTTTTCCTTTCTTTAACAATTTTCTCTTCAAGGTGATGAATGTCCAGTCAGGCAGTCAGTCAGAAAATCAGTCGGTCAGTCAGTCAAAGACAGTACACCAAATATTTTCATTCGTCAAAAAGTAAAATATTGAAAAATTCTGAAATTTTTTTATATGTAACAAAGTTTGCATACAAAAACCAAGATGATATCACAATTGGTTCGTGAGACATAAAGAAAACTGATATAGTAATAAAGTATATTAGTTGAAGTACCTCTAAATACATTATTACTATTACGACACAAACAGACATTGTACAATTCATGTAAATATAGATCCATTTCCCACGAAATTACTGTAGACAGATGAATCGTTGTGAATATCCTGGAGTTCGATATTCAATAGCATGTGTGTTATTTATTCGATGCTGTACCCCCTGTGGTGAAGTACACCTCCTATATCGATTTCCTTTGATCGTCCGCACCATCTTTTTTTTTCTTTTTCGTGAATGTGTCATCGCCCATACCTGCTTTGAATACTTAATCCGACCAAGTGCTCATGCTGTGATGCACGATGACGGAGCGTTGGAGCTGGCAGAGGTGGTGTGTAGGCTCTCGAGACGAAAAGCGTACTCCGGAGACAATGACTCAGTTTGACAGCATGGGGACAACGATTATGACGTGTGGAAGGAGTTAGAGCATGACTGTCAGCGGAAACGTACTGATGATATGGTATAAGAAGATAGAGTGAGTGCGAAAAGTGGGTAAAGATAAGTAATGAAAGAAAAGTAGCAATAACAATCCTGCAGAAAATGTGAAAGTGGAGGGCAACTAAAGGAGCCACGGATTTTGAAGCACGACCAGTTGATAATTATTCATTTTTCATCGGGAATAGGTAAAGGTATGATCAATTATATTGAATCTATCTAGTGATTTTGACATCATTAAACGAGTCCAAACAAATTTCACTTCTAATTGTAAGATCATATAATGATATAAAGTGAAATATCGAGAGTTAAATATGAGAAAGTTGTCGTTACAGAAATAGCATATGTTAACAATAAGGTAAATAAATATGTATAATGAAAACAATGAATACTCCAAAAAATGTGTTGCCAGAGCAAGAGAAGCGCATCCACTCGCCACGCTTGAAAACATTCTGAACAATGATAAAAACAATCAAATGTTGGTTCTCCGTGATCCTCCGTGATTCAGTCGTAAGGAAGACGAGGAGGAGGAGTCGTTCCAAGTCAAATCTCAAGTTTCATTTAGATGCATCAATTTGTTCGTGAGTTATAGGGGGAACAAAATTCTTAACATACAGACACATTGGACATACTCGCCAAAATTTGAAAAACTCTCCTGGAGACAATTTGTTTTTCTCCGAAGAGATCTCAATATTTTTTTTCGGCTGATTACAATAGTTCCCTAATATATTCTGTATAATTGGAAAGTAATGAAGGTAATTAATAGTTGATTTACAAGTAATGTCAAACAGATCTTAAATACGATAGTATTGACTTCATGAGAATGAGAGTTAGAAACATACGGAGAAGATGAGAGGATCAGAGCACGAGTCGACTAATGGTTTGGTGGTCGCGAAGCGGAGCGAAGTGGGATAAAGCGGGACGAAGCAAGATGAAGCGAATCGACGTCGAGCGGCAGCGTACCGCGCTACGAAGCCACATGGCGCGGGGGCGCTGTGATTGCCTGCGGGTTGGGTGGACGGTCCGTCGGTCGCTCGTTGGGGTGAAAGGTCTTCGGTGAATGGAGAGAAGCGAAGAGACGGCGCGGCGCGCCACCCGCTCTGCTCCACATCCCTGGAATGTCATTAGCATACGGCGTGAGATGATGAGGTGCATTCTGCGGATAACATTACAGCCATCCTTTTCGCCACCCCTGCCTCACCTTACTCGCTATTCGCACTTTTCTGTACTTGGGGTCTCTCTATACATGCACCCGTTCCCTCTATCATATATTTACTCGTATTCATCCTTTCTTTTGAACAATAGTTATTTACCTATTGTTATTTGTAATTCTTCTTCTTCTTCGACAGCAATTGACCATTCAATTTGAATTCCTTTAAATTTTGTATCGTATTAACTTATGTCTTGGGGAAAAAGTTGCGAGCGCTTATATTATTATACAAATAATATTATTTAGATGCAAATTTCTATTGTTTATCGTCAATTATAGCACATTACCATTTTAGTCTGTTCCAACAAAATTATGAACTACCTGCTCGAGAAAACACTGTGAATGCGTGTGTGAAAAGATTTCTTTTCTTTTTTAACATAATGTAAATTTGTTACAAATAAATTTGTTAGAACTCTAGTTGGAGAAATGATAAATTATGACTTCACAGATATTTGGTAATGTAATCTAATTTAGCAAAAGTTGTAATAGCTTTCAAAAAAGTTCCTAAAGACAATACAAAATGCACTTCCGCTTTTTTTTCAATTACGGCCTCTATTTCTATTAATAAACTCCGATTTATCTTCTTTTTTTTTGTTATAGTCTGTGAATTATTACATGACGGGCTTTCTCAACTTACCATTAGCCCCAAGTCCTGACACTGTTTCTTTCGTGAACTGACGTGGAGATTTACGTTACGTGGCAACTGCGGTTAGATAAGAATGGGGACTGATACGTAGGAGATCCCGAGTTCGGTTCCCAGCTTTTTCATATGTTCGCAGTTATCCCAAAACATTTTTTTTTCTTTCTCACCCTTTAATTCCTCTCTAGACTCCTGTTTCCAGTCTTTTCATCCAGTCATTCTCCCACGTGCACTTCGTAGCTCAGCGTCTCGATCTTCCTGGGGGCACCGATTCTTGCGACGTCTGTTCAGGTGGAGTCGATCCACTTCACGTCGCTCGTGGGTGGGCCCCTCCTCACCTGCCCCACTTCCCTCTCCTTCCTCCTTTCTTCCTCTCCCCATTCGCAGTTCACCTCCACCCAAACCATCGCTTTGCCTCAGGCGATTCTGATGTCGCAGCTTCCACGACGTCCACGTTTTGTGGAGAAGGTTAAATGTTACCCTCCCTTCGCTTGTCCGCTCTCGGCGGCGGTGGTGGAGGAGGAGAGTAGAGGAGATGGAGGTTTTCGGGCGGCATCTTCAAGGTCCCTTAAACTCGAGCGAGTGCCTGCTCTGGAATGCACGCCGTCTCATCTTTAAATACGGCGCCCGGTCCTCTCAGGAGAAGGTCAGAGGTCGATTCCGGACTATCACACTGAACGTTCACAGATAAAAGAACCTGAAGATCTACAAAAAAAACAACAACGACGGATTTCGTTGATTTCATCAAAATCAAACAATAAAAATTAAGAAACTTAGTTTCATTTTGGGTAGATAAGTCTAAAGACAAACTTATTAAACTTATTTTAACCTTCAGTAAGTGATGAATTTGTGGTTTTATCTTTTACCGTTGAAAAATATTTTAACATGCGAGTTGTCTTAAAGTAGTACTAGCGAAGGTAGAATTAAATCACTAAAATATCTGAAATGGGCATAATTAAACAGAGTAACATGCACTTATTGTGATTTCAACTTGTAAAACTTACCTCACCGACCTTTTAAATGTAATAATTGATATTATAATTAATGGTATTATAATGGTCTTATGAAAAAATCACTTATACTACAAATCGCAATAAACTTCCATCACTTTCGTGATTTAAGTTTCTCTCTCTTTTTTTAAGTATTTCCGTAGTATTGTTGCATAACTTTTATCTATATGTCACCGGTTTCAGAAAGAAAGTTCACTGTTTCTGTAAGGTAAGATGCAAAAATCACGAAAATGTTGCTCTCAGCCATCTAACTTTCACATGCTTTTATGCATTTCAAACGAGTCAAATGAGTTCCTGAACATTGTTTGTACTATTCAATTACTGATAAATACAAATTGAATCAGGTTTTTCATTATTATTTATATTATTGTGTTTTGAAATAATGTGAATAAACATGAAGACATTTATGCAACTCTGTGATTTGACTCTTGGAATGCTGGTTCCATCTAAATGTCTTCATGAATTTGAAGTTTCATTACTGTCATGACATATGACTTTAAAGTGCCATTTCATTTAACTATCGTATATGGAAGCTGCGAATGAAGGATTGAACTTAATGCGATTGTTAATATGAAACATTTCATGACTTAAGAATTAATTAGAATTAATACTGTGTATGGTTGTATATAATACGTTAGCGTATGGAAGTGGTTAATGATTATGTAAAAATACTTGTAATATTTTTACTAAAAGATCTCATATTTTCAGAATAAAATAAAAACCTTAATGAAGCAGTGTATAAATAATTTTAATCCTTATCTTTATGTTACAGGAATTAAATATTTTATTGATCCAACCAAAGTATATTGTATCAGATCACTGATTGTAATATCTTGACAAACATAAAATACAATGTTAGAAAATGCAGTGCATCATAGCGTATATTTTGCTCTGACAGTACAAGTGAAATTCAGTTTTCGTTTATAACGTTGTGCCATGATAAGAGTGTTTGCCTGATTTGCATCAACAATGTGAGATAGCATAAATTTTATCCCCGCCTGTGCTATATTTGGCGAGAATTGCATCTGGGGTTACCATCTTCTACTCGAGACTGTGAAATCAAATTCGTATGGGAATTCAACATCTCGTCTTCTTAATTTTATCATCCAAATAATTGGGAGGAAGAAATTTTAAAATATTTAGAATATTTAAAAGGGATGATTCGTGTTCTCGTGACTATAATAATCCTTCAACTAGAAAACTCCTAATACAAGTGATACAAACCGATTCCGTCAACTTCATTGAAACCTTTCGGCGGTCGATTCTTCGTCGGTCTCAAAGTCCCCGGATCGTGTGAACTCGGGACTCGAAGAACCACGTTGGTTGCTTTTGCGTCGGCGCAATGCTTCCCCGCCACAGAGTGGGTGGTGGTGGAGCGGACATTGCGGGGGCGTCTCTTGCAGAGCGTCTCTCACCCATGACTTGCACGCCGCCAGCCATTAGGATGGCTACAACACATAACCTGTCTNCCGAAACAGACCCCCATTTAAGAGGGCATCCCGGTCAGGAATGTAGCCCCTCGCTTGGCATGTGAGAGAGCAGCGAGTGCGCTCTCGAGTTGACGCTTTAGCGGGAGGGGGAGGAGGGTGGATGATGGAGGAAACCGACGTTCCGATGGAGCGGTGGTGTTTTCTGTGATGCCGATTGGAAGAGTTTTACTGACAACTCATTGCTCCGAGGCGATGGATTATCGTCAGGCTAGTGGCGAGGACATGGCACAGAGTATAGGGACACAGCAGGGAAACAGAGGAAAGATTGGAGGAGGTGCAGTGGAGGAGGAAAGTGACGGTG
This sequence comes from Laupala kohalensis, assembly GCA_002313205.1. Classification (NCBI taxonomy): domain Eukaryota; kingdom Metazoa; phylum Arthropoda; class Insecta; order Orthoptera; family Trigonidiidae; genus Laupala; species Laupala kohalensis. Next base: position 911,237 of record NNCF01126268.1, read on the forward strand.
GAGGTGGCGCGAGAGCTCACATGGATAGGTCTTCGCGTGGGAGAGATGCTGCTCGCTCCAACACCGCACCTCCATCAATGAGCTGCGCTGTGAATGGGTCTCGATGCGAGATGCGTTGAGTGGGAGAGTTGGTGTGAGTGTGAAGTACCAGATGGAGCAAACAGAGAAGTCACCGTAAACAGGAGGCCACCAATATCACATTTGATTCTGTTTAGATATAGCAGAAAAAATAATGACGCGACTAAATGTAAAAAAGAATTAAAGGAACTAAATGGTAATTGACATTTTTGAGCAAAAGGAAATGGGACGTAGAAGATACAATTATTCTGATTGTGCATTGCTCAAGGGATCGAAGATGTTGAAAATCTTTCTACCGTTTAGCAATTTACCTCCGACTTGTATGTCGCAATGCGCGCGTCAACACTCGTGGGCACAGTTTGACGCGTCTCCCCGCCGTGCGCCGTGGGCGGCCGCTGTGGGGGGAACTGAGGAGACGAGGATGCCAAAGGCGGGTTCGGAGGCGGGATCGGGGGCGGCGCTCCGGCTCCAGATGGATCGGCGTAGACCCTCCCACTAGCTGAGGTCCGCGCACGGGAACAACAAATTGGTGGGGCCGATCGGCAGCCGCGATAGTTCCGACGAAGCCTCGGGGCCACGGGCGGGCCCGGCGCAAGTGGAGGTCTAACATACCGCACGTGTTACGTGGGCAATTGCTCTCCTTTATATATCCATCTCGTGTCCAATTTATTATGCAAAAGAACTGTAAAATGTAACATGAACGATTGAATTCTTTTTGGTAATAGATGAAATTTTATAGAAACATTACAAAGTAAACATTCATTAATATAACATATTATGTCGGGGTAATATATCATTTTCTAATTGTAAATAATATATGAAAAAACTATAAGAATTCCATAATATATTATAAAACACATGATTTACATTTGATGCTGCAGCCACAACGTGTTTTCAATTCCCAGAGTCCCCGAGGAGCCAAGGTGCTCGAATTTATCCTCGGAGCTTTCGTGAGCAGGTCCTCGCATCGGTGATACGTTCTCTCTCCGCACCCTCTTCGCAACCTTCCACCACTGCCGCCTCCACGACCGACACGCTCCGCGATGGGTCCACCGATAGCATAAACAAACAAACACTACACCGCAACCTTTCAATTAGCGATAACTCGCTCACGGGCGCCGATGGCCGCCTGATTTATTAATTTGAGGATAATGTTCTTCGCAGATAATTATAGCGTGCAGGTTTTCGGTTTTGTTATTATTTCTAAGAGGGGGGTGGGCACGAAGTTCTTGGGTGCCAGAGAATAAAATTAATCTTCCAGAGGTCTCGATGGAGGCTCAGCTACGATCGTGAGTTCTCTTCAACACTGTTCTACTAAGTTAAACAATGTTCGAATTATGAGCAGTGGGAAATTAACCGTTGCATCGTCTGTCTAAATATCCGTCGAAAAGCATCGATAACGGAAAGAAACGGACGTGTATTTTATTATGCAATAACGCGCCTGCTGCATCTATAATATAGTATGTTTCGAAATACTAAGCTAACAAGGGAGATTGGTCACTTGAACGTGCAAAGGAAATCTTATGAAAAAAGGAAAATGTTTCGGTTTGGAATTTGGATTTGTGCTCCATTGTATCTCAGTTAAAAAGTTTTGGATGTAATCTATTGAGAGTAAAATTTCTTGTTTTTTTTTTGGGAGACATTATGTTGAAATTCTTTGTTATTGTCAAGTAAGTAAATATCGCTTTTGTGAAATTTTGGGTAATAAAGAAAAATAATTACACTAGACTTTAGTGAAAGAAGAAGTTCTCGGTAAATGAACGTGTAAGTATGACCAGATAAATAGATGTACCACAATGATGAGCGCTTTGCATGAATGGACGATGAATATAACATGAATTTGCATGAATGGACGAGTATAACAAATATTCTGTTATAAATGGAAAGTTTTCCTATGTACGAGTACTTCTATTATTTTTCTTCTATACTCAAACAACAATGTATGTTGTCATAAATATTTAAACCCAATCTCCACTTGAATTGTTGATAGCAATAACTTTCGGTTTAGCAATCACTTCTAAGTTTAAATATTTAACACAAAATAATAATATTTCACCTACATAATTATGAATATTCAAGTACCAATATCAATGTTCATACTAGAAATTAGCGGTTATGGTGTACTCTATTTTCAAGGATATACACGCTATACAATTGTGAAACGTCCTGTAAACATTCTATAGAAAAGGCGTGCTTCATTATTGTTCTGTAAATACTTCACGGGTCAAGTCATGCTGAAAATTAGTTTCTCACGTAGCTTTTCGCTTCTCGATTACAATCTGCCGATAAAGTTTTACAAGGTTGCTCGGGGCGGACAGGGACTGTCCAAGTGAGGAGAGCTACACTGCTCAACTCTCCTTGAGGGAGGAGCGAGAATCGATTTAAGGGTGGCGTGTTGAAAACGTTCCAGGCTAATGTTGTTTCAACTTTATATGATATGGACCACGCTAATGCTCGAAACATGCAGTTTAATTCAAAATATCTCATGAGATATAGCAGAAAATATTACAAACACGAGGTACTTTTGATTTAGATAAAATATAAAGTAATATATCTCTGCGCTGTATTGTTTTAGATTTATCGGTATCGATATGTTCTAAGTGCAGTAAATTTTTAAAAGTATAGTATATATTATATAGAGCAGGGACAATCATTTCTCGTTTTTTCTTATGGGTATTTTCTCATAATTTTCAAAAATTAGTTTATTATTATATATTACTGGAATACTTACAAGAGATGTGAAATAAACTTCATTACAACCTGCTTTTAATCTGAGGCGTTAATTTCCCTAAATGTTGGAATGGTAGCCGTGGGAAATATGAAGACATTCATGGACAAGTCGAAATGACATTGTTACATATCTTTCGAAATATTTATACGTTGCCTTAGATCCAATTCATTTTTTTCTATTTTTGAAGTTTTTTGTTCCTTGGTGCTTCATACCATTCATTAAAATCTTCGGAGAAAAACCAACTTTGTCCATTTTTTTCGAAATCAAGATTTTAACGACATATGTTAGCTTAGGAGGAGTACAACATACTTGTGGCTCCCTAACAGTGAAGAGTCAACTCAATCTCGTTAAAATGAAGGCAAAAGTTAGGGACCTACGGGTAAAAACTAACTTAGTAAAACTTGATTTTTCAGTTCCTGCAAAAAAAATTTCGAGAAAGTTGTTTCTTCCCCGAAGATTTCATATTATTTCTCGCCCATAAATATAAAAATAAAGCTGTATATGATCCGGGGATTCGATTCCCTTAGCGCATACACACTCATCATCTCCCTTATTTTCCATGCTTTTAAATCTTGGTTGAAGTTCCCATGACCAGTGAAAAATTCTATTCTATATTTATGTGGTGCAAACTATCCCCTGTTTTTTAAGCGAACTCAACACATTTAATATACTGAAATATTACATACAACGTTAATACCCTACCTAGAACCCTAATTTTAAAAAAATAACCCACCTTTGTGCGCTCTAATCCATATTATTGCGCAACATTGATGTAGAGTTGTTGTTCATTTAGTTTTTGCATCTTCTGTAAGTCCAACTCATTGCTATCGTTGGCCTACAGTTTTTTAACGAGTCAGTCACCGTCAGCCCCTCTTGTGGTTCACGAACTAGCGTACTTGCTCAGCACGTATACACTACGGGTTCATTCCCGACGGAACCAAAAAAGATTTGTAGCTTATCACTTCAACGTCCCAGTTCATATTGTTGTGATTATTGAAAGGCAAACCTCCTTCTTCTATCCACCTCCTACTACTCCTACTATCACTAATTATTACTATCACTAACTACTCCTACTAACATCTCCACGTGAGCTAAGTTGTTGGTAAACCCAGCTAAGTGGCCCACCTACTAACAATACTCTACCAACGAACTCCTGCCTCCTATCCATGTAGATAAGTTTCAATAGCACACTACATTTCCCTATTACATATACAAATACTACAATACAAAAAGAAAAAGTCACCATCACCGACTGCCCGGCGTCGTCGGCGTCGTCGGCGTCGTCGGCGTCGTCAGCAAGGTCCTCATCGGCCGGCGCCGCACCGCACCGCTCGCGGCCGTGGGACCCGGTCGACCTGTGACCTCACAAGGGACGACGTGTCGGCACGTCCGCTGCTCGAGTCCCCGTGGTCCCGCCTCACCCACGCCTCTCTTCTCCCATCTTCCTATGCCACATCCCGCTCGGCGGGTGGCTCGACTCGCGGCGAACTGCTATGCTGCCTGTGTCATTCCTAAAATAATGCACGAATATTTCACTTAACAAAGCGGACCGATGGCAGTGAGGGGAAAAATTTATAGTAGTGAGAGAGTTTGAGGCGTTGGAGTGTGTCGGAGATAGTTCGGAGGATGAGACAGTGATGGATATGACTGTTTCAGAGAAGGGGAGCATTACGGTAAAGTAATGGTAAGGAAATCATGGAAAAAATATATTACAGAGTTCGTTGTAACGGGTATCTCATTCCCTGATTCTCGCAATAATTAATTTAATCGAATGAATTTGGTTGTGATAGTAAATGTATATTGTTTCTGGGATTCTGTTCATACAAATATATAGTAGTAAAATATTTTATGAACAGTTCTCCAACAGAAAAAAACTTATTACATTAACTGTTTTAATATACGTACGTTGTGACTTGTTTAATTTATATGGTGAGAGTAAGGGTTAGACTCAAACACTAAAAATTACAATTCTTTAACATAAAATAGCTATGTGTTAAATACCACGTTATTACCACATAAAAGAAAATAAAGTTACAAAGAAAAAATATTTTAAAGGCATGATAACCTCAGTAGCGAGGATGGTGGGCATAGCGTCGCCAGCTTCGAGTGATAATGAACATGGTGCGATCTCCCGCAGGGCGACGGCGTCTCTCGCTTACCAGTCAGCAGGGGGTACGAATCTCCCTTCCCATTATGAGCTTAGAACGAAACGGTTTGCATCAGGAACTGACGAACGCTTTCCAATTGAAATGCTCGTTGTTTAAATAAATTCACAATACCATTGAGGAAGACGGAACATAAAATTCTTACTTTTCTGAGTATCACTGTATTTAGATGATGAAAGATTCAAAACACATCGATCAATTTTTATAAATTTGGATGTACAAACAATCTTTGAATATAAATCATATAATTGATTTCTAGAAGAAGCAAATTATCAATTTATTTTTGTTATTTAAATCATGGAAACTTTGAAATAATTTATATTCAAATTCAAATCAAATAAACCCGTAAATCATTGTTATAAAATATTTTTTAAGTACGGCTTTATTTATCACACTTATAATCGTAATAATTTAAATTTTTCAGAAAATGTAAACACTTGTTTCCAAGGAACAGCATACGGAAATATCGTCAGAAAATCCTGAAAATTGTATGTAAATTAAAATTAATAAATCAGTATATACTTGTATTTGCTTATGAGGAAGGATAATTTCGTGAAAATGTCTTATGGTGAAAAAGGTGTTTCATGAATGCCCTTTACGGACTCTAATGGTCAATCACATTTTTTTTTAAAATCATACAACCAAAGTAATATTACCCCAATATGACTCGAGCTATAACGTACGTTTCTTAGACTTGAGATAGAGCACACGTCTTGCTTGAGGGATTACAGAAAAGGTGTTTTGATAAAAGATTTTTATTTCTCTTCTGCTACTGTAAAATTGTTTTTAAAATATAATACGAAACTGCATTTATGTGCCCCTCTAGGGAAAAAAATTTGAATTCATGATGTTCTTAAGTGTTCCTCTTCAAAACGTTACAAAACTGTTAAAATTTCATATTTTAAAAAGTAAAATAATGACAGTGAAATTTCAAACTTTGTTTCGAGTTAGTGGACACGTCTTAAACTTGAACAATATATCTTTAAATTTGGTGACACAACAAAATTAATCGTACTCTAAAACAGAATAAATCGATAAGACAGCATATAACCCTCTACACTCAAAGGCAAATCGTTTTTATTCATCAGAAATTTGAGGTCTGCGAAGTGCCAAATTGATTTCAAAATTACAGATTTATGAACCAGGGAATGGTCCATAAACTAGTGTTTAAAGCAGCCTTCTAGTATTTCAAATTTTACGACGTTTCCGAAGTTGCTTTTGGTTGAATACGATAAAATTTTAAATCGTTTCACTGTTGTCTCATTTATGACGAGAGACGATTCAGAAAAAAATGTTTAAGCACATACCTGTAGAGTTAACTAATATAGATTGATCTTTCAAAACATTTTAGTCCAGGGAAAATAGATAAAGAGTGAAAATTCGGATAAATTTCGACAGCGATGAAATTTTTTATACAACTTAAGGTAATTATTTTTAATGAAATATCAAATGTCCCCATCGACCCCTTTCGTGCTAAAAATTTTATTCGAGTTATAAGGTTCCGATGAACAGTTTTTCGCAAATATCTCACGACGTTTTGGTTTTATTTGGTTTTATAGGGATTACATATTTTGTAGATTTAAATTAGTGGTAAATTTAATGATTATATTACATTTTGAACAAAATATTTGGAAAGCAAAAAACTGACATAATGAGAACGGTACTACGAATACTAAACCAATAATTAGAAGATTACCAACTTTTTCGATATTTTTCAGACTTAAATTTTATTGCACTGACATCTTTTTGTCACTGAGCTCCGACTACTGACTAATATCAGGAGATATTACAAAAATATAAAGTATCTTAATAACAAGTCATGAATGAAATATTTAAAATCAGAGAGAATAAAAATAACGAAACAAAAACATCACGATATTAGACAAGGAAAGAAATTATTATAAACTTTACATATCCAAAATGATACACATAAAAATCAGAATGAGTAGTTTGACGTAACGCAGGGGAAAAAAGAAACTACCAGGTGTTTATTCATCAATATTATGATAATTCAGTGTATGGTGTCTGCAGGCAATTCAAGAAAAAAAGAATGTCATTCATTATCATACCGACCAAAATACGCAGACTTGAGTGGCTATATATTTGTTCAAATCTTTCAACAGACATTTTACCTCCTCCACCAAAAGTGTAATTGGCTGAGAACACTAAAGCACTGCTATTATTGTTCTGTCACCACAAGGTGGGTTCGAAACCTATTGAGACTCGTGAACTGATTTTTGAAAATGGTTTATACCACATTTCAGCTCGTAATATCTGTTCGGGAACTGTAATGAACGAAACCTTAATTCATGCTCTCACATTGCTTAGGAAAATCTTAAAACATACGCTGAGCAATTGCCAATTCGGCAACGTAGCATTACGATACACATGGCAACGTGGCAGGGCAGTTTGCGACAAAGTTTCTATAAAATAATTTCTATTCATGTTCTCTTTAAGTTTCGATATTTTAGTTTCTTCATGTGTAAATGAAAGTGTTCAATGATATATTTTACAAGGAATTTAGAAACATTCTTCAAAATTTCAATAAACATATGCAAAAAATTTTTATATTGAATTGAAATTTTTTAATTGAATATTGAATTTATATTTAAAGAAAACAATGATACTAAAAGAAATTAACGAGTTCGTAATTATACCCCAAGTATTAAAATTTTATTTTAATAAAAATATTGAGTAGGAAACAGGTCTAATATATATCCAAACCATATTTTCAAAAAATATTTATTCATATAGCATCTAGATTTACAACATTATACATTTGGAGAACAATATTTACTAAAGAAAAAGGTATATGCTCTATTAATTTAAACTAACAGTTTTCGTAGCAATAAAATAGCAATCGCATCGTCCAATTTTACTACGCTCCATAAACTCAAATTCTCCCTCTACAGAGTAACACGAGGCCGTCTGATCAGATAAGGTATTTCAAACCTTTCTTCTTATAGTCGTAGATGAAAGAAATAATTTCAACCAGGAATACCTAGAATTTGCGCAGGTGATTTACACTTTCGCTTTACTTGAACGCAAAGGCTACTTCATTTGCAGGTCAAAGTATACTTTTGAAAAATATTCAAAAACTGTTCCAACTATTTTATTTTTCTTAAGTATACTGTATTCATAGTGTAATTAGTATATGTTTAATCCGCATTAACGGTAAAGTTTGGTATAGATGCAGTGAAATAATTTCCACTCATATCGCGTACTTTTTGTTTACCAATGGTGAGAATCCAAAGAGTGTGTTTGTAGATATGTCATTTTAATGTTATTTTCAAAGGAGAATAGAAGATAGTGTGCATCTCATGTTTCTCATTGTACTTGGAATCTTCCACTCACACGAACGTCCTTAGTCGCGAATTCACATCCAATGACGGTGTATTCAGTGACGGTGAAGAGAAAGAGAAAGAGGGAGAGGGAGAAAGAGAGAAGTAGGAACAAAGAAAGAAAACAAGAAAATGTTGTTGTATTTCACAATTTCATTTGAACAAATTAATGAAAGAGATTTCAGTTTGTGATATTTATTGTAATCTAAAACACTTTTTTTGTAATATTAATCTCGGATCACGAGTTTAATTGCTGCACTATTACAACCAGTGTTATATTGTAGATCATTATATTATTAGAACATGTAATTTATTTGTTCCTTAAGTAGTTTTATATTATTTATAACTCGAGAATTAAACTTTTGTGTTATTAGTTTATATTTTAGACAAACGTTTTCTATATTTATTTAATTCCTTTTCACATATATGAAAAACTTAAGAAAATCGCAAATTATGTGAAATTACTTTCGACAATACACTTCACTTATACGTAATGAGTTTTGATTTCTTTACTTCACTGTATAAATATAAGAAATTATAGGAATATTTATAAGTAATTTGTGATTCGAATTATACCAATTCCATATGATATCTTGCAATTATATTCAAATTCTGTTAAAAACTATATTTTATCACAGTATTACGCGAACGTTTTTTACTGAAACTAATATCTTTTACATTGTCTATGAAGACCTTGCGAGACTACGAATCTCGAGATGTTGTTTAAATTTAGAGTATTGTAAAGTTTATTGAAGTTAAAAATATACAGAATATTTTTGTTATAGAAGTCCAAAATACGTATAATAAAAAATGCTAAATATATCTTTAATAGCGGTGTAATGAAACAATTTATCTTTTTTCGATTTACCAGCGGTACTATTTGTCTTCCAAATATGGGCGCCGTTTGAAATAGACCTACGATTGGTCGAACGAAACTTCCCCTGTCGAAGAGGAAGCAGGAGGAGAGACGCGTTGCAAACTTAACAGATCCAAAACTGGTCAGAGCGTGGGACTTAGAAAAATAAATGGGCCCTTTTTTGTTATTAGTAGTGTACATCCAGTGGTAATGTAATCTATTGTTTCTTATGACTGGTGACAGATTCTACATTTCTTGTTAACATCTTGCTTTTCAATATACTTTCTATAGTTGTTGGTTGCGATGACTTCATCCTGGATTGCTTTCATAAATCCCTCCGTCTCTCCAAATAGAGCCCCATCTCTGAACTACCAATAATGAGGAATCGTGATCGGCATTTTTAAGAGCATGGGAAAATCTGCCATGGAGAGGCTTGGTCTTTCATGTCTTCAACCTCTCCTGGAATGTGGTGATAGTAGGATAGTTTTCATTGTTACTGAGGTTCATTGGAGTGTAACCTCTGTCACTCGACACTACTGCTTTGTGTAATGACTGCATTTCAGATTTTGCATAAAAGTACTTCTTGAGTTACTTGACGATTACACAACACTTTCAGGTCCAAGAAACCACGACCACCTGCTCTCCTAGTGTTTAACACAAACAAGACATTCAGCCAGAAGACCTCAACTGGAAGCCAGCTCCTAGAAACAGCGTTTTCACAAGTGTGAATGCAAAGAAAATCACTTCAATAAAAAATACACCTATTGTTGAAGTAGAATCAATCTCATTGGAGCTTTTAAAAATAAGATTTCATTGTTCGGAAGCTTTGATTGCTCTGCTAATAATAACTTGAAATTAAGAAATAATTCACACTATTTACAATGTGAATTCCAGATAAATGTTTCAATATGAAAAAATTGGCATAAAACGAATTTTATGAGATACAATACGTATTTTCTTCCTCGAGCTCGTTTCTCGTAAAAGAAGCAGCCTAAAACAGATGAAAGTTCATCGTCACTCGACTGTCAAGGTCTNTGATGCAAGAATTATGAATTTATTTTGTTGGCCTTTCGTGTGCCCGGTCGCTGGAGCTATCTGGTGGGGTAATTTTAAACCACCGTTTTGCGAGGGAGTTGCAGCTTGGATACATTCGCTGTTTACACAACGGCCTTCAGCCGTCTACTGAAGAATATTTTACTATATCTTCATGGCGGGAACGTCAATTCTGACGTACTGCGCAAGCGTGTGGCGCACCTGTACGCAAGAGGTGTCCGTTCAGTCCAGGTGTACTTTTATCTGTTACCTGCAGGATCATTTCGAAACACCTAGGAATGTAAAGGCGTTCAACTGAGGCTTTAGGGTGTTGCATTCTGTAGGTACCATCCTGTTTAAATTTTCAAGATCTCTTTGTGACCAATGTACTATCCCAAATGAATATGTAATAACTGGAATGAACCATAAATTAATAGCTTTAATTTTCTTTTTTGAAATTAATTCTGTCTCCAGAATTTTCTTGAGGCATTTCCTGAATATGCACTCCAGTTGTTGTTTACTGTGCTTGTTGTTTATTAGTAGACTTTAGTTGAAACCCAGATATTTATCTGTTATGAGAATTCAATGCTTCTATTTCACGAGAGTTTGCTTGTACTTTTAATGGGACTGATAATTATTCAGTTTTGGTATTGTTGTGTGCAGAATGAGACTATTGGATAGTCCATAATTCTTCAACTAAACTCTGTGCCGGTGGTTCATTTTTAATTAAATGTGTAGAATGATTCTGTTAGAACTATTTCTGATTCAGAGTGAAAATTCTATTTTCTACTTTCCTTTTGTTGTAGATATTGTAAAGTCGTTTTCCTAGAACGGCAATTTTTTGTTTTAAAGTGTTGATAAATACACCTAATCTGCTCTCAAAATCTGCATTCGACACAAAAATCTTCTGACCTTTAAGAATTCTGTGTACCCGTTTTTAAGACAATTATCTTTCTAAACTATTACTTTAGATAAACCACTTCTAAATTGATAGATTTTGTTTAGTACTCTCCCTTTCGATTTAGGTATTTTGGTTTCGGTACAACATTCACTATTATTTGGTTTGTAATAAACGTTTTGTACCAAAAGGTTGGTAAGTACGGCACAGTACGCATGCAGCTGTAGTGCATCGAGTGTTACAAAGTTTTTTTCCTAGATAATTTTGTTTATTGTGTTTAAGAGTTGAAATGTTGAAATTGGGGTGTATTTTTGGAAAGGGTTGTCTAGAATTTGATCAGTTCCAGAAAATAAAGTTAAGTTTCACTCCAAATCGGATTCGATCAAAGATTCTTCTTTGTGATCCATCTCCTGTTTGCCTCCTGACTGTTCTCCAGTTTTTTTTGGTATTTTTTTTGTTTAGGACTTCACTTGCTTCTATATCAGATATTGCCGATGCGACTGGTGTGTGCGTATATTGTGGATTCTGATAGTGATTTAGATTGATTTCATCTCTACTCAAGTTCTGTTCTACAATACTTAAAATTGGTTTGCTGACTAGATATCTTGGTCTATCACATATGTTTAGTTCGGAAAGTCTACTTAAGTCTGGTCTTAATTTAACAAATTCATTGTGTGTCTTTATTCTATAGTCTGTTTTGATAGATTCGCACATTGTTGCTATTTGGTACGTCCGTTGAATATCACAATTGTCCTTATGTTGCCATTTATAGCGGGACTCTACAGACGTCTAGTCTTTAAAGGCTGAGGCGAACTAACTGAAGGTAACGTGGCATCTGTGTTCCGATGTTTGTAATGAGTTATTCAAGTAGCCAGTTCGGAATACTTCGTCGGAGTCGCTGGTCTCTCCAAAACTCCCACACCGGTGGTCCGCTCGCTGCCACACTCAGCAGCAACAAGAACATATATGCCCTGGCGCTCCCTAGGCAGCGGCATCTTATTCGAGCTCTTACGACTCCTACTTCTTGTCTCTATCCGAAATGGGTGCGCTTTTTATACCTACGGTCAGGTAATAAGGGTAAGGTATGAGGAAGAGTGTGGACGGGAAGACTTTGTTGATCGACGGTAGACTCCGAGCAACTCAATCCACCCTTTGTACACCTCTGGAACGGATAGGGCTATGAGAGTAAAAGAAGGAGGGGATGCGTTTGTGCAGGGTAGGACAGCGGTCAGCTGCTCCGATTAATCGCCTCTTACGACAGGGGGAGATCCCTTGGTGCTATTCTCCTAGTGGTACCGACACCACACGGGAATTATTATTATTATTTTCTTGTGTACTTGTTTTTTCTCTGTTCGAACCGGTAGTTGGGGCAGGCTTAAATGCCATGCCGGATGTAAAATTTGGTCTTAGTCGAGACTAAGATGTTTCCTTGTTATGTGACATGTTTGTAATATAAGGGATTTCTGCATTACTCGCAGTACATTTCTGGTCAATGACAATTTGCAAGATGCCCTTTCAGTGTTTTGGAAATGACTCCAGTTGCTGAAATTATTAGGGGAATAATTAATACTTCATTTTATTTCCAACTCTTTGGAATTTCTTTCCTACGGGCCTGATATTTTCGAATTTTTCTTTGTTTTGTCTTTTTTAAATTGTTAGTGGAAAGAACAACTACATCAATAATAAGTTTTTCTTTTAGTTTTGTCTATTGATATTATAACTGGCTTGTTATGATCTACTGTTCTGTGTAATGATTTGCTTATCCCAGTACAAAGTGACATTTCTATTTTCCAAGACAGGTGGGGGATCGAATTTATAATAGAGGTAACTGTTTCAACAAATAATAGTGGGAAATGTTCAATGTTAAGTAAATTGTAGCCTACTTCTTTCTTAATTTTCTCTCTTTCTAAGGGGGATACGTAATTCTTTTTCCAAATGAGTCTCCTTCTATCGGCTAAATTTTGTTCTGTGAATGTGTGGTTCGGGTGACGTTCTGTGAAAGCTTGAAAAAGTTTCGTCCTCCATAAAATTATTTCTAAGCCTTGACATTCATGTACTTCATAATAGAGATGTGTTACTTATACATTTGATACGTCCTGCTGTTTTTGTTTTCATGTTCCGATCCTTTGAGCGGCCTCTTCTTGAGAAGCAGGCAAACTCTCCGGTAAAAGACTGAAATCTTGTGAGTCGTATGGTCACTTCCAGCATTACTGCAAGAATCTCTGGTGCCACAAGATACTACACAGGGAGAAATGTTCTTCAGACATGCGGTTCTACATACCAACTGTCTGCGGTTCTTGTTAAGCCGGGTGTAGACCGATCCGGTTTTTGCTTCTGTTTTGCTTTGTTCGTCATTTTCCATGATTTGTCCCACGAGAAGCAAAGGTAATAGAGCCGAGTGCAGCAGAGCCCCGCGTTACTGCACTAAGACTTCATACAGCTGGAGAGCCCAAGAAATACAGAGGGCATCGTTAAGAACTGAATAACCCACAGCCATCCATTCCCTGGGCACGATAGCTTCCTCCTCGGAGTTGTTTTTTTTTTTTTTTAGGTTCACTCCTTTAGATCCGCCGTGTTCTTCACAAACAGGGTCACATCGTGTTGGATGTGGTTCTTCACCACTCACGGACGGCCTTGTTAGGGTAAAGATCTTGCATGACTCCTTAGCAGATCTCTGGGGTTGGTGAGGACCAGTGTCAGGTGAATCCCGTGTAAAGGTACTACATCTCGTAACCTCCTTGACTCCTTATTATTATTATTATTTTATTCCGTTTAGGATCTCAGATTTTTCTGCTGGGTGTAGTGAGGTACGGGCTACACCAAGCACACTCACTCTTGATGATTCAAACATTTTCTGACTATTCTTGATGTGTTGAGCAAAACACCTTTCTGAAGTTGTACATAAATGGACAATTTTAACATGCTAATACGATTGTGGAGGAAGATAGGGATGACACCTGTAGAGGACATTACTACCGGTACTATGTAAACTCTCTCCATGTTCCATATCCTTTGTATTTCTGCTTTAAGGTCGCTATATTTCTGATATTTTTCTTGAATTGTTTTCCGAAGGCTATGAGTATTTGACACAGCTAGGTCTATCAAATGGGTTGTCTTTGTTACTTGATCTTTTAGCACTATGTCTGATCTCTTGTTATGAATTGTAGGGTCCGTGATTATTGACATGTCATAATATAATTTGATGTTTGTTGATGCTAAAACGTCAACCTGCTCATATTTGTAATAAGGTGTGCTATTTTCTATAAGACAATACTTTAAAGCTAATGTTTGGTGAATTATGTTAGCCACTTGGTTGTGGCTGGATAAATAATCAGTATGTGCCAACATATTACGAACTCCTGTTGTATGTTGAATTGTTTCAGAAATAGTTCCACATATCCTGCACTTATCATTTTCTATATGGGGATCCTACGTAATATATTTCTTAAAGTCCTAGTGGGAATAACCTGATCCTGGATGGCCATAACAAACCCTTCTGTTTCAGGAAAAAGCTCCCCTCGCCTGAGCCATGCGTTCGACGCTTTCTTGTCAACATTGGGGTTGCTCAGGTCATGAGGGTGTCTTCCGTGCAGTGCCATGCTCTTCCATTCCGAAATTTTGACTGCTTCTGTTGAAATTTCTTCACTGTCTAAGTTTCTAGCTTCTAATAGGTTTAATGGAGTGTGATTTTTGTCTGAGCTGTAAATGCTGGCGTGCTGTGAGTATTCCTTTATCCGTTCATGAAAATAAGAACGAAGTTGAGCATTCTGCCTGTTGTGTAGATTTTTTGTACCTATAATTCCTCTTCTGCCTTCATCTCTTGGAAGTGTCATTTTCAGATTACTTGATTTTGCGTGGTGTTTCCGATGGTTTGTCAATTTTACTCGCAATTTTCTCTGCAGATTTTCCAAATCAGTGGAGGACCAAGATTGTATCCCAAATGAATAAGTTAAAATTGATATTACATATGTGTTTATGGACTTTATCAAATTTACTATTCAGCTCTGTTCTACAGATTCTCTCCAGTCTGGTGGTAAATTCTGATGTAAGAGTTCTCTTGATTTCAGTGTGTGCTATCATTTTTAATTGCTCTATTCCTAGATACATGTAAAATTCAAATACAAAATATAATTTATTTATTTTGTACTCTAACACAGTCTCTTGTAATATGGGGTTTTATCTTAAGTGAGTCTGTATAGACACTTGTAATATGGGTTTATATCTTAAGTGAGTTTGTATGTATACGCAATTTTTTGATGAATAGCTTTTACCACAAAGTTGTTCCTGTGCAAGTAATTCGTCTGAGCAAAACGTTTGCTCCCTGCAGAGATGCGTTTAATTGTTTCCTCCGTCAGGCATTGGCGTTGGCGGCATTTTCTGTCTCTTAAGTGGGGTCCTTTGGGATATATTTCGTGTACTTTAGGGTGTTTCTTTATTATTTGTCAATTCTCAGCTCAAGGCTGGGTAAGAAGGGGTATGGGATACATGACAAGCACTCCCTTCTTTGATTGGGTTTAATATTTACAAGAACTCCCGGACAGTTCGACATGTTTCCAGAATGACAGCTTTTTGCATAGGTAGGAAAAGGTTTCGAAGGAGGTTCAATTTTTTTAGACTTTTGAACAGGTTTGTAGGGATAATACCAGTTGCTGAGATAATGATAGGTATTATATAAACTCTGTCAGTACTACATCCTTTCAATTTCATCCTTCAATTTGGTATACTTGTTAACTTTATTATTACAATAATAATTTTTATCATTATTTATATTATTGTTTTATTATAGATATTATTGTTTTATTATTGATATTATTATTATTTCAAAGTAGAACTATAGAGAATAAGTTTGCTTCTTTGCATTACCCCTCTTCGATATAATTAGAATATGTGAAACACAAATATTCTAATAATATTCGTACTCATCATTGCTTTCAAAGAGCAATACTTTACCAATTTTCAATTGTTATCACAAATGCAACCTGTCAATGGATGATATCTTTTACTTCGTGTTTTTTTATCGACAAGAAATATTTGATGGAATTTTTTGCTCATATTCATAGTGTACCCAGACATATATAGTACACAACGCAAAAACCATCAAAGTTGCAAAGCAACCAAATCGGACTGCTAAAAAGTTTTCTTCTTCTTATAAAGTCATCATAGAGTTTGACCCTACATGTGAAAGGTCGGACTCATTTTTATACATGACTGGTAGCTATACTTTTATTTTAAAAAGAGATGCCTCTACGTCATTTAAATTACATGACAAACGTAATTAAATAAAAAAAATTAATTGCGCTGCAATATATACACTGGGTTCATTTCCGGATATATCTAATTTCTTCTCACATTATAGCGAGTTCAAAATAATTGATCCATAGACAGTTATAGATATTTAAGTTTTGAGATGAGTACATGAGCCATGTCGTACAATTATCCTGGCGTCCTCCAACAACTGGTGCTGCTTGTTATCACCTTTATCTAGTATATGACAAGTTCAAATATTAAGTAATGAATTAGTCTCTGTAAACAAGGATGGGTATCGAACGCAAAATATTTGAAAGCAGTTACTTCTTCCCTCCACAGAAATAATAATCAATTCCTGTTTTGTGATTGTACAAAGGGCTAAATTATTATTTGGGTTGTAGGAAAGTTATGTTTTATGCAACAGTTGTTACCAGTATTTTCTTATTTTATTAGAACTATAGCCTTATTATTTTTAAGTTGTTTTGCTTTCCATATATTTTGTACAAAATATATGAGAATCATTAATTTCACCATTTCTCCCAATAATGAATTATACTAATAAACATTCAATAGTAAAATTTTATCATTAATTTTTAATTGTAAAAAAATGTATGCTCGTTAATTACAATATAAATCCTGTGCATACGCAACTAATGGTACGAAATGCCACATTAATAATGTAAGGTAGCTCTATAACGTTAGCAAAACACCATAATTCGAATAATGAAGAGGCAGGTAAATTACATTTTCGGAGGACCACTACCTTGAAAGGTAGAAATGAAAGAAAATGTTCTAAACAAATAACAAATTTAATACAAGAATTAATAATAAATTGCCTTCTACAAATTAATATTATGAGAGCTAAAAATAGACTATATATTTACAATTGACTCTGGGTAAGCACGAATATATAAACGATTGCAGTTAAAAATAACTTAAGCAATATATCATTAAAATTGAGTTGATTTACATTCTTTATTGGTAATTATTCTCATTGATGTTTCTATAATTACCCATTTTCATTAGGTTTGATAAAATATTTAATAATTTGGTACGTTGGAGCTCATAGATTTGATTGCTTTGAACAGCAATTATTGACCAAACCTGTGAGGTCTTCATTACGGTCGTCGTGCACTTTACTTGGTCCCGATAGCACCAGAGCCTTACCACCTTAAGGTTGCCAATTCGAAGATTCAGTTGTTTACACTTGTTTACACTCAGTTTAATGAACTCTGTGCTTCACATTTTGTTGACTTTGTAATTTTAAATATTTTAATTTTTCTGTTGTTCACTGCTTTTATACAAATGTTAGTTTGAATTCAACGTTCGATTCACTCGCCATTCAATTTTCGTGCAACTTTGTTTAATATACTTCGCTGTTCTACTACAACACTGGTGATCTAATAATTCACTCTTCTTACTTGCCTTTTTCTCACCTTTTATAATTGTTATTCCTTACAATAATACACTGATTTCACTTACCTCCTAATAATTTTATACTTTCTATCGGAATATCACTCTTTTATGTAAAATTGATCAAACAATAATTCACTGTTCTCATTTGCATTTTAATAACTCTATAACTCCTTTATGAACATCACTCTTTTCTATAACACAAATAAATGAATATTTCACTGTTTTCATATCGGGGTGAACTGCTATGTAACGTAGCAGGACTATCCTCCCCGACCTGCTGGCGGATAGTGACGCGATCGGCGTGAAACTTGTGTACTTCCAACCGCCCTTTTTACGAGTTTGCCATCTAGGCTAGTATTTTGTTACATAATTATACCAAATTACATTATGGATTATAGATCTATATTATATTTTGCTAGATATTTATACAAATGTATTTATAATATTTAGGGTTTTAATGGTGCTTTTCCAATTGCTGCATTTTAATTATGCTTATGTAATTAAATTTTTCATTGTCTTCATAATATAATTCGTGTAATGTTTCTTTAATATAATTTGTTGTTGGAATAATATTTATGAAGATTTTCATGCACAGAGTTTCCTTAATATATCTAATTTGTTATCTTTATTACAACTTAAATTGAATTTACGTAATGTATGTACACTAGTTCCATCTATAGTTCCATAAAGCTACTACTGACAGTTGCTTATAGACTGCTGATTCAGACCAACCGTTTAAGGTTTGGTGTGCTTCATATAAACGGGAAACCCGAAGTTTTACTTATAGACGTTTCGGGTGACTGAGTATTGCGTAACATTATGAAATCGTCCGTTACAAAGCTGATGACTGATACGTAATATTATAAGTGGTATGTTACGAAATGTAACATATGCGTATGAAGTGTTTGGAGTCTATTTTCGTGCGCGTGTCCTTGTTCTTCGGCCGTGCGTGGACCAGAGAATTCACGATTTTTCAACACACTCGAGATCAAAAATGGTACTTCGAAAAAAATGGATATATACTTTTTTTGTAGGAAATTTTATAATTTACAAAATATATATTGGGTACATTTACAACTTTTCGTAAGACATTTGTGAAAAATATTTCCGGATCCTTTGACCTCGAATAACATTTTAGCCTAAAGGGGAGAGATTGGGACTTTTGATATTTTATTTGAAATAATGATCTGATATTTTATACCAATTTTCCCCTCTCTCGGAATTTATCAGATGTTGAGTGTCTTATTTTCCCTGGACAATTTCGGCAAAAGTCTGTATCGTGACGAACTCACTCTCCAAAAAACAATAGCAGTTTTTAAGTTTATTATGGTTCCCTTCTTGTAATAAATGTAAAAAATGAGGAAAACAATGTTCTTACATGAACATTCCTTAACAGGTTTTTGAATTTAATTGTCATGTACGGGTATGTACGAATTTATGAGATAATTTAAATTTTGCGGAACTAATCGTTTATGTAACTAATGTTTAGTTTATGGAAGGTTACTTTCTCAACCGATTTAAGAAAATTTATAGTTAACGTAAGCATATCATTTGAATACACAGTGCTACATATAGGGATGTTATTCGTTTGACGTGTGAAACAGTGTGAATATTTGTATTGTTTATTTTTGTAAGTGTTGCTTTACGAAGTGATTTTTTAAGTAAATAGTTTACATTTTGTGTATACTTTCATAAATATTGTATTTTTGTCTAGTCTTCTTGCTTTTAGTGTTAATATTATTTGAAGAAACAAAGCAATGTTTCGTCTAAAAGGAAGTTTAATCGCTTATAAAATATTGTGACTTGTAATTTTCCTTTGCGCTACCCGTGTAGACTTTCTTCCGAAGAGATTGATCTATGTTCGCATCAGACGAACAAGCAGAGGCTACGAGAATCTCCATGTCTTATTGCTGGCGAAGTTGTATTAGATATGATCTAAGCCTCTCAATGCGAAGTGGTTACACATACCAACTCCAGTTATGATGCACGTTGGTAGGCTACAAAAGTTTACTTCCCGTTAGTTAGATTTAGCTAAAAATTGCTGTTTCTTTGTGATAAGCATCTTTTTGATTTACGAGCTTCGCTCCATCCTGTTCGGCGAATTTTCCGAGAAAAAACTGCACTACGTTGTTACCATGTTCAGATACGAACTGAAGAATTCAAACGTGTCATTGTACTTACATTCTTTTTTTCATACTCTCTTCAATTATGGTAATCTTCTGATTTTGAAAATCTCTACAATCTCATTAATACATTATTCGTGAAATTTCTCACTAATTGTTTGATTGCAGCAAGTCTGACGTATTAATACATGTCTGACGTATTACTTTTATTACTTTTTCTAGGGCTAGATTAATAAACATATGTTTGATGTCATGTGACTACCCTAAAATAAAATAAAAATACATTTTTGAAGCAAGATAAATAATTAAATATGAATTTACAGAAGACAAGCATAACTTCCCGACATTGTCCAGGATTTGAAAAGAAACTTAAAAATATTCTCATTGGTCATTCAAAATTTTAAAACATCTAACAAACAAAACAAAAATTAAAAAAAACTGCATTGTTAAACAAGCATACAAAAAGTTATATCAATATATAAAGAAAATTTGGAACTGAGAACTGATATATACTCTACGTTGGGTACTAAAATACCTTTCAACAGGTCTGGAATATTTAACTCATTTTATCCTGCGTTGCCCGGGGTTCTTGTGTAATATTCTAAATTCATATGTTAGTTTCCATGTTTCTCAACTTTTGTGGTATAAAAATTTTTACTTTTTTAATTACAAAAATTGAACACCACTAAGGAAACCTACTAAAACACACACATTTTTCAGTATTGTGTATAAATATGTACATAATTACAAATTATTTTAAAATTCAGGCAGAAGGAAATTACATTTTACACAGAATGCTCAATAAATAAAGCGTATAGTTAAGCCCTCTAAATTCTTTGGTTTTCGTTTCTCTTTTAGGTTATGTACTTGAAAACTATGTTCTTTACAGCCTTTTGTATAATTTTGCTTCTACGATTTGGTCACGTATAGAATACGTTCCGTAAATGATCCGTTTCACGTAACGCAATCGAACTCTGCTGGACATATTAGTATGCTTCATAGACGACTGTCGTGCGAGTGAAGATCCACATCTACTGATTAGCAGCTATTAATTGTTTTTCTGTTCTTGTGATTCATCAATATTAACCATACTTTGCATTTTGTTTTTAAAGACCCTTTGAAGAAACTTTTAAAGTTAATAATTTCAACTATTACTTTTTCCGATTTCCATGCAACTGACATTCCTAATAATTCACTTTTATTAGAATAGATTTATTGTAAATTTTCTCAAACTTTAAATATTTAAAAATTAACAATTTATTATACAGTTAATTACCATAGTTCTTTAAACAGACGCATAATTTTACACCGACGAAATATACATCATTTTTATAAAATAATTCAAACACACTCGTTCAATATATCCTTCTCCATCTCCATCTGTTGAGTGATTTCATTATGTTCCCTTCTAATGATAAAAAATAGTAATGTATATCATCAATCAATAATGTCTAGTTTATAGGTATCAATTCCGGTTATATGAACTCGAGTATTAGCCCTTGTGGAAGGCTATGACCTTGAGAATTTGTCTTTGTGGCAAGAGGGGTAATGGGGGTATTTATACCTGTATCCGTGATGATGTTACAAACTTTCACGGATGATGGAGGAGGGCAAATGGATCAATTTGAGATAAGGAACCACATTTCCATGGAAACAATCGAGTCAAAAGTTATAGACAAAATTCTACACATTTAATTCCGTTAACCATAGTCCGGAAACGATCAAGTCAAAAATTGAAAACCACCGACCTCAGTCGGCTTTGGACCCGCTAATTTGGAATTAGTAGACCAATACCGTACCACTACACCACTGAGGCCGGAAGTCAAAAAGTTATAGCGAAAATCGGTCTGATACCTCCAACATTGGAATACATGTGCTAAGATTGTAGGGTAGAAATTCCCGATGAGCAGAAGAGGCTGGGATAATAACTCAACTACTCCACTGCAGATGGCGTACTGTGTACTGACGTGATCAGTGTACGATGTCTGTACTGTTGGCTTCAGTCAGTGTTGACCAGTTGAAGTGGTACGTTGATTACCGCTATTCAAATAGAGTTGTACCTGGTTACGGAACTTGCAAATATGATTTTCGTGTGTGGGAAAGTAAATGGAAGCAGCAGAGAAGCTGAAAGTTTGTACAGGGCCAAATTTCCACGTATGGGACATCCGGCTCACACCACGTTTCCACGACTGTTCCAACGATTAAGTGAAACAGGGCAATTGTTACCACAGTACAACAACCGAGGAGGACGACGAATTACACGGACTCCCGACTTAGAAGATGCAGTGCTTGCTCGCGTGGATGAGATGCCTGTAATCAGCACTCGATCAGTTGCACGTGAAATGAATTTTTCGCACAGTACTGTGTGACGAGTATTACGTCAAACGCAGCTACACCAATACCATCCACAGAAAGTACATGCGTTGAGTCCTGCTGACTTCGCACCTCGTGTTGTGTTTAACTAATGGGTTTTGCAGCACCTTGCAGTCGATTCTCACTTCCCTGCGTAAGTACTTTTCACAGATGAAGACTATTTCACCAGTGACGGAATGCTAAAGTCACAATAGTCAATGGGCCGATGAGAATTCCCAAACTACAGTTGTGAAGAGCCATCAGCATCAATTTTCAGTAAACATGTGGGCAGGCATAGACAATGATTACATACTAGGTCCGTTTCTTCTTCCTCCCTGTCTAAATGCAGCAGTGTACATAGTGGTGATCAGAGATGTACTACCCAGTTTCCTGGAACACGTCCGTTGTCGTTCGTCAACGGATGTGGTTCCAACATAATGGAGCCTCACCTCACTTTGGACTGAGGGTTCGTGAGCACCTGGGTCAGACATTCCCTGCAAAGTGGATAGGAAGAGGAGGTTCTGTTTCGTGGCCAGCTCGTCTGATCTGATCTCACCCCACTTGATTTCTTCTTGTGGGACCATATGAAAAGTCTTGTGTCTGAGACACCTGTATAGACTGAAGAGGATTTCATGGCAAGAATTCTCGATGCCTGCTACACTGTTCACACTACACCGGGGATATTCAAACGGGTACGACAGAACTTTGTGAGACGATGCCATTCCTGCATTGACGCAGGGAGACGCCATTTCGAACATTTGTTGTAAATGTAGCAGCTTGTGAAACTTGTGCAGGTAAACGGAATTAAATGAGTAGAATTTTGCTTACTTTTGACTCGATTGTTTTCTGAATATGGTTCCTTATCTTAAATTGATCCATTTGCCCTCCTCCATCATCCCTGAAAGTTTGTAACATCATCACGGATACGCTCTGAATAAAGATATTGAAGTCACTTTTGGAATAAAAGTAATATGTATCGTACTTTTTACGTGTATAGAAGGTGGTCCATGTGACAGCAAGTTGTTCTAAATCAATCATATTTCTTACTGCATTGAACTATGAGTGGGAAAAATAACACGGTTACAATAGTTGCAGCTGTTTTGCGTGCGCAAATGGAGCTTCCGGACTGTACACGTGGTTCGGAGATCGATTATTTGGTTACATTATGTATGAAATGGAAGACAACGTGCTCTCAATTAATAGATTTATGTTCAAGACAAAATGATTCAAGATTTCATAATATTTTTTGTAATATTTCAATTGATATATTTCTTCAGCATTATCTGAGTATAATTAAAATGAGTGGTAGAGGAGGCTTGAATTTTTGTATCACTATGTATTTTCTTTGTCCACCATGTAAATTTCCTTTTTTTGTTATCTGAAGTATATATCTCGAAATGCATTTCAATTTCCATAGTTCCTTTTTTAACATTTTTTTTTATTTTAACGCAATTGATTAAAAAAATAATTAAAATGGGTTGTAAAATTAGTTTTTAATACGAATTTGATATAAAAAGTTAGGGTTTCTCTTTTATATTTCAAAGTTGGCACTAGTTTCACTTAATGGGGTCTGAAGTGAGAGTCGAGAATAGTGTAATTCTCCCCCTACAAAAGAAAAAAAATTCACCTGCAATTTTTTATGCTTAATTTCCGAGATATTTCGTTATATGAATATAAAAAACCTTAACGTGTAAATCGAGATGTGTAGGTGGCTTACATAAAATTGGATGAATGAACACATTTTTAACCAATTAACCCCGTTTGAAACCTCTTTTCTTGTCGATTCAGTTACAGATATTTGTATTGTTGAAAAATTTATACTGCACTTGAAATGCACTGTTTCCTCATGCGGAAGAAAATCACATTACGCTTTGGAATAAGATTCAAGTAATACTTAAAAAGTAAATAAAGGAAAACCTTATTCACTTTGCGGATAAAATTTTGGGTGGTCTACAGAGACGAACACTGGAATATGCGTGTGCCAAATTTTTAATGCTAATAAAATAACGTAAAAACCTTTTTTAAACAAGCTTTCGTGATAAAATTCTGTTCTAAAAAGTAAAAAATAATATTAAGTATAAATAAAAATGAAAAAAGCATAAGTATAAAAAAGTCCCTTCATTAGTTACTCAACGTAGGTGCAATTACTTAGAAAATACATGAACGTAAATATTTTAAAATTATTAAATATAAATTTTAAAAGCAGAGGCTTTGTGTCTGTGCGTCTGTGTGTCTGGAACTTTATGTCGATGTGTCCCCCACATAGCGCAGAGAGACCTAGGAAAAGCTTCGATATGTTGCACACGCATTGTGCAAAAGGGGACGAAGATCATAACTTCGCGATTTGTTTTCATTAATGATTTCAATATATTTATTAATTTTTAAAGGTTTTTATTAGAAAAAGGCCCGGCACGCAGAGAAACTATGAGCAGGCCTATAGCTTCGAAATTCGATACTTGCGTTCCGGGGTGAAAATAAGTGCAAAACTAAGAACTTTTCTCAAAAATTGCTTTAGATATTCTTTTATTGAACACTGAACATAGTTTGATTTTATCGTCCTTTACGAGAATTTGCGGCGAATTTATGCTCCAATTTGATTTTGAAAGATAACTCTCACTCGATTTACTATGTAATAGAATAAGTTTTGGAAAAAATAAAACATGTTTTTAACTTTTTGTAGTACACAATTTATTATCATAAAAATTTAGATTATTTTAATATAATTTATTACAATCAAATACAAAATTTTTCCGTTGACATGGGGCTTTTCGTATTATATCTTTCGAAATCGTATACGAATATAGCATCTTATACAAGCTTGCAAAATAAGGTTCCGTCTCTTCTTAACAGTGACATTTATGTGACATATGAGCATTATACAATTTTTTATTCAGAATAGGGAGGTATTTTTTACGAAAAGCAGATAGCAAATAACTTTTGAAAAGTAAGTTATGTTAAATAAGTACATTATAGTTGAAAGCACCGTGGCTAAGTGAAATTCAGGTTTACTTTTCCTCCAGGTTTCTATGTTTCGTTACTCGACTATCTCGTAAGGCTTATGTAACCCATTACACAAGAGAAAACCATCACATTACAATCCTCATAATCATCTTGGTATAGTAATCTAAAATAGGTTCTTCCGGGTGTACCCAGACACCATCTAAAACTCCTCTGGATTCCGGAGGATAATAATAACAATAATAATCATAAACTAAATTGTGTGATGATAAATTATTGGTCTTCCTCTTTCAAACTTTTCGAAACGGAGGCGGTTTGCGAACACGACTCTTTGCGATCAAGGATTATACCGATTTCGCTGACTGTAGGTCTTTTTTCTACCAGAAGAAAATCGGAAAATATTTCCTTTATGGAATTTTGTGGACAACAGAGGTCTTCTTAAGAGGCATTACAAGACCAGTTTCAGTAATAGAGGAAACAAAAATAGACGAACACCAATTGAAATATTTAAATAACTATCCATCCTTCTTTTGAAGTGTTGAATGAGTTACAGATATTCTTCTGAGACATAGATAATCCAAAAGAATTCAGAAGTAGGTAAATTATACGGGGATTGCATCATTAGAAAACGAAAGAAATGCTTTGAAGATGAGTTTAGTATAATTCTAATACATTTTCCTCATGGCCCAACCGATGACCTCTTCCCCACCCCTTTGAAGCAGGCATTCTGGTGGACCGCTGTGACCTCGGAGGGTCGCCGTTGTTCACCTGTTCTGCGCTGAAGCACCGCTTCCGGGAGACCTCTTTGCCGGGTCCTCCCTCCGCCTTGCGCCCAAGGGTAATGACAAGGCACGAGATAACCCCTTTGCGCTGTCGATGGGTACGCGATGACGTCAGGAGCTGTTGACACGTGTCACGTCGTCATTCCCACCATCTGTATGATGGCCTAGGTATCGGTTATTCTCGTTTTCATTATTTCAATAATAATTGTATTTTCCTTAAAGTGTTCTTCGTTTTACCAAATGAGAAATATTAATTAAATTAATCAATTTTTAATATAAATGTACTAATTTATAATAAGTAAGAATGAACAACTTTAAGTGATATGAATGGGAAATCCAAAGAAGTACATAGATTTTTCAAGAATGTATGCATTCACGTTACTTTTTCGAAAACTGGAACGCTCTGCCTATAACTCAGGCAAAGCATCTTTTTATTTAAAATGTTGATATATAATATCTTTTCTAGCTAGAGATATCCGTGTATCCAAGGTGACCCCACTTTCCAGTTTTCATATCAATAATATTCTCTGTTACAATTATAAAAGTTTTCCACAAACAAATTCAGTTATTTCTTTCTAAAAATGACTATTTTAAAAATTACTAAACCAAATATTTTAACACTAAATGATAATTTTAGTACTAATTTAAAAAATTAATACTAATCTAAAAGTAAAATTATTTTTTTAATGTCTCGTCGAGTCTCCTATGTAATGTACCTTCAAATTAGAAGAAAAAAACTAGGTTTTCTTTAAATGAATGAATCAACTAAAAACTGCCAAAATAATTTTAACTTTTAAAAATACTAACATTGTTTTTTCAGTGCCGGAACCAAGTCGCGGGGTCGTACATTTTACGTGCAGTGTTTGTCGTTCCCAGAAAATACGAAGTATTCGAGAAGTATGTGAGTCCGTTCAGTGTCAATCTCGGCGTGAGTGAAGCACTCCTTCTGCAACGCCTATACCGGCAGTGGGGCCATTGTGGACGAGACCCTTGTCGCCGCCCTCTTCACCCGTGACCGATAAAATCGTCTCTTCGCAGATGGGGGACGCGATGCGTTGGGCCCCGAACCATGCGATCGGTAATTATCTGTTGCTAAATGGACATGTCAGCTAGAAGGATCGATCGCATACGGACGAATACGAAGATTTTCTCACAATACGATTTAGTATGCGTTATTAAACATGTTTAAGATATTAGAGGTCTATATTTTTTGTACAAAAAGTGTGTTTATCTACTCAATTATCTCGAACATTAAAGGCCATAACTGTTGTATGGGTCCGGGGTCGTAGGGGTGTCGAACGGTTGGGATTAGTGATGGGAGAGTTGAGGTTGGTTTCCGGCTTATGAAAGAATGGAGTACAAATTGGGATGTGATTGTCACACGCTCACATTGCGAATGAAGACGATAGAGGGATAGTAGCGATTTACTGATGTATCGAGTATGCAATTTTGGTTATTGCCTCATGTGTAATGTAGTTATATCTGGGTGACTAAGATTCACAAGGAGGAAATTTTCTTACATAATTATTTCAACACTTAGTTGACTTGACGTTATCAATACCATCCATGCAATTAAAAGGTAGTGCCAATCTTTGTATGAAGAAAAAATGTTTCACATCATAATCGTGAAGCCTGAAACAGCATAGTTGGGTATAGGGGAGTTGTGTACATGCGTATCATAATATCATTCGATTTAGCTTTTAGCCGATTGTTTACCTAAGTACTGATTTCAGTAGAGATCTCACTCTGGGAAACCCTTATATATCAATCATCCGTATTTTTTAATTTCTGATTAAAAACATACGATTTTCACTCGTTACGTGTAATAGAATTTGACCATAATTGAACGTTTAGTATTATGTGCTCCGTGGTTTAGTTTTAGCAACGAGAGAGTATTGATTATTATCTCGTCAAAGCTTTGACAAATATCAGTGACTAATTCAAGAATGGAGAGCAAACTGCCTAATTAGCTATGGTTTCTTGTAGGATTACGTAGCCAAGAAACTCAAATACACCTTCGAAAATGGTTGTATTAATCATGTCTTTTGAGTTATATTATTATATTCATTCTTGACCTTCGAGGAGGAAAATGCTGTAATTTTTATGGCAGACAATCAAATGTGTGGTCTTCCGAGTACAGTAATTTGTACTTCGAACAGGGTATTTTGAATACTAATTTGTATTTTAAGTACTTTTTCGGTCCTGTAGAAAGTATAAAACTGACCCGAAGACAACAGGAATATTAACAACATTATAAATTAGTTAAAAAAACGTAAAAATTTCAATTACTTCCTCGTTGTGAGAGGTAGTAACTTGCCAGCAGCATTTGATGCAGGGAAATAATTTTAAAATTCCGCATTCAAAATTTGCCCATGTGAAAGTTTCTCCGAAATGCGAATCCATTCGGTGATGGAGGTCATCGCCATCGTTTTACCCTGTAACATATTGGATGCGTCCGGCATGGCCACAGTCGCAAGTTATGGTTTCTGGCATTCCGGTTTATCTGGTGCTTGTAATTTTGCGACAAAACTTTCATCATTCCTGAAGTAACTTTTTTCAGGGAGCGTCAGTATAGAGTAAAAAGACTATGTTATCATAACGAGACAAAGTTACTCGAGATAAGGAATTTGATATGAGGAACACGGTCCTGAGGGCCACATAGAAGTACGTAGGAAAATGTGTTGGAGGATTGCATCAAGTGTGAGACGGGAATTAGGTGGCTTACGCGGCTTCGCTTTTAAGGTTTGAATACGAATGTTCTCACACCTCAGCGACACCACGACGAGACTTATGGGACAGGTTTACTTGCCTCGGAAGACACATTTCTTCAGTCCAGCGGGTTTTCCTAGGGACGAAACACTAAAAAGAATTCGACTAAAAATAATCTATAGAGAGGTTGTGCAAGGGTATTAAGAAAACAAAATAAAATAGTGCGGTTATGTTTAAGATATAAAAAATGTTAAGCAAGTAAAATTCAAAGAATGTCTTTATTTTCAGTTGCTTGATTAACTTTTAAAATTTGGTTACAAAATTTACTTAGTATTAATCTTCACATAGCAATGAACTTTGACAGAGTCTGTATAATACACACACAGGTACTGTTGTAATTTATTGAATTTCATCCATGATTGTATTTTCGAGCAAAAGTGAAACATCTGAAAAGAATCACCTTTCTTTTCGTTCACTGAAGGTCAATAAAAACTTCTCGAGATGTTGTGGTTATTCGGTCTTTTCTATCATCCAGCGTATTCTTATCTTATCTGGCACTACAGCCTTTGTGGGCTTTGGCCTTCGCGGAGGGTAGAGCTGGGTAGAGCTCGCGCGATTTTGACCCGTCACTAGAAGGAGGAGATGTGGTCAGCATCTCGCTCCGACTGCTTTGACCCAGAATAGATCATTTTATAGCAGACTGAGTAAGCCTGGGAGCCAGTCTGGATGTTGCGGCGCGATGAAAATCCCCACCTCACCGGCCATCGATCCCCAGCCATCCAGCCAGCAACTCAGTTCTCTATCCACTGAGCCACGCTGACTCCATCATCCAGCGTATAATAGCATCCAAACATATTACGCGATATATAAAGATAAAACCAAATTGCTAAATGACAACACGCCAAATTCTGCCAAAATAATCTTCCGAAGCACCTCCTTGTCTCCAAGTTGGATTGAAAGTGGTTAGCTGCCTACGTGTTAACTTCTGCTACTTCGACACAAAGTCGATCGTTGTTCTATGGCCCCAATAGAAGAAATAAGCTGCATGACCCATTCTTGCCTCCCCTTTCTTGCTCAGTTGGTATTCTCAAATGACGTATTCTCTCTAATTTTACGTCAAAAATGAGTAAATATTAATAATTGTTTTAATTTTAACGAATATGTGTTTTTGTTTCAATTTGTTCTAATTTCCTTCTGCTTTGCTGGATTTACTAAAGTATTTGAAATGATCTTCATTCTCAGTTAGATGTTGTCCGTATATTTTGGTTTCTTCTTTCCTAATTCGGCACCGTATGAAGTAGTTAATTTTACATTCTTCCTTCCATGTTGTTAATTTTACCTTCTCAGAGCACGTGATCTGCCGTCTCATCTCTTTTTTCGTAAACACATTTCCCATTGTATTTCTTCTTACGTAAGTTTCAAATTTTCTATGTCCTGCAATTATATCTTTAAGTTTATTGGACGGTTCAAACGATTTGTTATTAATTTTTTTTAAGTTTACAAAAATGGAAATTGAATGTAATTATCGATTATAATTTTTTTACTTTTGTGGTGTCACAATAAAGATTCGCAATTTTTTGTACTACAACCATCAAGTCCACGAGTGTAAAAATTAAAATTAATTTGTATGGTGTGTCTTATTAATGACTACGTGACTCAAGTAATATACTCGCATATCAAAGAAATATCAAATTTTATTTACATCCTTCTTCCTTGGATATCTCCCGTTTGCTCTCTTTCAGTGAAAAAAGTAACCAGGGAACATTCTGACTTGGAAGAGAACTGAAGAATCGATATCTTCCTTTGGTGATTATTGCCACCTGCTCGTAAGTTGTGAACTAAATTCAAATAAATTATTGTGTTTCAACGTCACTCACTTGTCACGTATCTCAACTTCCTCGTCGTCTGTGAGGAAGCGCGAAGGGAGAAATCCTCTCCGCACGGCACGACTTCGTCAGTAACCTTTGCATGATATACGGTTAGCCGCACACTCTTACAATACCGACATTTTTTACCATTCTCCCGCACTCTTCGACGCGCAGTGCAGTGCTGCGGCGCTTCGGAAAATTATCGTAAAACCGTTTGAAGCGTCCGCCGCCCGGTGATTTATACCGGTATTGTTGTGCCGGGGCGCGAACTGGGACGCAGGCTCAAGCTCTGGGATACGGAGGGTCGCAGTGCTGCATTTGGTTCAAGTAATAGGGCACAAATTAAGAGGAAAAGAAATGGACAACATAACTAGGTAACTAAATAATTGTTGTAAGTTTCTACTGTAACAGGTAAACAAGCTAATCACGTGCGACTTAATCGTACAAAAAACTGAGTGTTACGAACATGAATAGTACATCTTAAAACGCATTTCGTAACACGTATAATTAATTCTACAGCATGGTCTGACGTGTCAAAGCTGTCATTTATTAGGGCACGTTTTAACTATTCAAGTAAACAAGAAAAACCCTTTTCGAAATAAATGAGTCAAATATTTTTTTTTTTCGGCAATGAAAAGTGAAAGATGAAAAAATAGGAAATAACTTCTTTTAATGTTCTGAAACGCGATACTTCATATGTGGGATTTGCTCCATCTGGTTACGAATAAATGGAACGCAAATTTTCTGGTATATTAGTATATTGTGTGTATAAATAAATAAACTTCATTTTCAAAAATACAATACAGAATAATTGTCAAAATACATGTCTACGAACCTTTGATAAATTCATATAACCAAAGCACAAGAAGTAATATTTGAAAATTTTACCTTTTTTACATTTGATCTTAAAAACCAGAACACAGAAATAATATTCAGCTTTTCGCATGTTTTTTATTTCGCGGATCCTCTTTATCACTTTTCAAACAGTTATGGTTCATGTTGGACTTGTTGCTACCCGTGTTTCCACGTGAGGTTATTAGAAACAGACGCTTTACTAATTTCGGAAGACATCCTCTAGTAGGGATTACAGATAGGGATGTTAAAAAGGACCACATTACTTTGGTGAGTTTTATGAAATCTAGTCCGGACTCTAACAGAAGCAGATATTCATAAAACGTACTAACAAAGAATATTACTCAGGTAAAATATTTGTTAAAAACACCACCAAAGTAGTTTTGTTGTGAATTAAATTTTATTTTATCTCCCGAAATTTGTTAAAAGAATACATCCGTTAATTGTAATGAAGTATTTTTAATCTCACATATCATTTTTAGGAGTGACCTTCGATTTCTATGAAATGGCTCAAAGGAGTTGGAGTTGACAATGAATAAATACAGTAATAAATAGAAAATAGTGACAGATTTGGGTAATTTGTTTGTCTGTTGCCCAACTCATATTTTAAAAATATCAATTAAAAAATCAAAAGATGACAAGGCTGTCAAAATATGGCAATCAAAAGTTCATATTAGTGTGATATATTTTCTATACACTGCCACGTACAATGACTTCAAAGTTAACATCAATTCTTATCAGCAACGAAGTCTGTTAACTTCTGGCCACGGGTCTGATACTACGTGACGTCTAAAGTAATACTGTGTTATATTCTTCATAATTACGTTCAATTTATTGAATCTTAACGCATTTCATTCTCATCCGTACCGTGTTGTGTTGAATCCAGATATGACAAATTAGAGAAGCTTGATGTGCGATTAAGAAACTAATCAATTAAAATATGAAGACCTTGAACGATGTTTATTTAAATATGTTATATCTTTTTTTCTTTTTTTTTGTATTATTATTGCGTTAGAACTTTCAATACATATTTTTGTGCTCTCGAGAATGTTTTGTATATAAACCTACTTTTTTCAAGAACATCTTTTCTGACGTTTATTTTTTGTATCTTATTTGTATTATATTCTTAGTCAGGCCCCTCTTCACCAGTTGGGTGTTTGATTAGATACAGATTATACTCCCCTTAAATTATCGGGAAAAAATTAACTTCCTCTAAATGACATCAAATCCGTGGTACTAAATGACTTACTAAACCCTTGTTCCCAAATCTCTGCAGGATACTAGTTTTTATCAGTAATAGAGAGCTTGATATTTAGCAACGGAGCCGACTCCATGTCAAGACTGGAAAATTAATGTACAGCGTACACGATCAAGTCATCCCAACTAGATATTAAAGAAATGATTCTGCGTGAGAATGTCGATGGATTGTGTAGATCATGTCACACCTGCAATGATTATGCAATGACATGCAGACATAATCATGTGGCCAAAATATCTAACTAAAAATCGCTAAAATCTTAAACCTGGTTGAAACAATTCCTTCTTTTATAAATGCGAACCTCCACCTTTCCTGGAAAATAGAAATGCCACACTGTACTGTAATAAGCAAATCGTAAGAAGGAAAACAATAAATCATAACAACCGGACGTGACATTCATTGATAAATCTAAAAGAAAAACTTTTAAAATTGATGTAGCTATTTCTACACTACCAATTAAAAAGACTGAAAAGACAAAAATTCAAAGATAACAAACCCTTGAGATTTGGAAACAAAATGAAGTAGTAATTTCTCCCCTCCCAATTTCAGCAATTGGTGTCATTTGTAAAACATTAAAAGTGCATCAAGCAATATGTTTATTAACCAACAGTATACTGCCACAAGTGCAGAAATCTCTTACCTTGCAAACCTGCCACCTTACAAGAAATTTCCAAGTTTTCACTAAATTATACTTCCGGTTTGACAAGTCAGTCCGCCCCGACCACCTGTTTTAAGAGAGAAAGTAAGATTGTATAAAACATATAATAATTAAGCTATTTATAATAGTAAAGGTAGTATTTTTTTTGAATTATTCATTTCGTATTGTAAATGTATTGTGAATGTATCCCCCGAGATTTTCATATGCACTTATTTCAGTCTTCTTTTCAATTTTTGATTTAATTGTCACGATTAATTTTATTCACTTATTGTGTACTTTTTTTACTCACTTGAATTAACGCGAGTATTTCTTTTCGGTTTTGTTTTATGTATTACACAGTTAATGCTCTTGTGAGACGTTTGTTTATAAGTGAATCGGTGTAGTCGTTAATGAGTTAAAGATGATGATAGCAGTTTCCGTTTTGGCCGACCAATAGTGTGGAGCACGCCACTGTGCGAGCGAGTATCCGTGGCGGCGTGACGTGCGGGAGTTGAGGGCAGTGACGCGACGCGCGTACTTCCTCGAGGGCTTCGGGGGTTGGGTCGCATGGTGATTTACGCCCACAGGCAGCCGGGGCTTCATCGTCGACCACCAGGCCGATCAGGCACTTCGAGATCTCGTACATGTGAAACGGGGCACGACGACGGGACAGAGAGCGAGGGAACTCGTAGGCGTTCACTTGCGTGGAACATTTCTGGTGGAGACGAGGAGTGAATATAGATACCATCATACTAAAGAAGTATATATTAACATTCACTCACAGAAATATTGGCCCGAGTTTTCCCTCGGGTTTCCTACAAATAGAAGCGGATTTTTTAATACAGATTCTCCAGGTTCTTGTCTAGGGACAGCGTTTATTGAAATAATTAATCTAGAATTTAGTGGTTTTTAATACTTACGATTTATATACACTATTTTACAAATAATCTCTAGTTCGATAGTAATATGTACATGTGAAATAAATTTATTGTATTAATCTATCTAACTTTTTACTTTATCTGAGAAGTGTGCTGAAATTTTTCAATCCGTTTCTGCCTTAGGACACTTAATCAGAATTGATGGGATGGTCCCTTGCTTGCTTCCGGAGAGAATATTAATTTAGTCTTCCACGTGATCATATGGTTTGTACTGCTCTTTTGGCAATAAATTTATTTATTTAATATAAAACATTTAGGAGAAAGTGATTCTCTTTGAGGCGCTATACGTACGGACGACAACCTTACGCCTGTCTCTTATACNCTGCAACTGCTGCGGAAGAAATTGGAACAACGCAATGCGGCGAGAATAGTGAGGGTAGTTTTTCGGGCAGATGAAAAGACTCCGCGAAAATGATAGAGAGACAAAGAAATCAGGACAGTATACACTTTTTTATTTCGGAGAGCGGAATATAATTTTCTCACTTCCATCCAACACCGTAAAAACTTTCCATATTTTTTTTTGTGTACTTCAGTACTTCTTAATTCGATCTAATTCACTGAACTCGAGGTAAAGGTAGTTTTTACGATCCAGTTCAGACATTTCGATCTGTTGATTGTTCGTAATTATATATATATATATATATATATATATATATATATATATATATATATATATATATATATGTGTGTGTGTGTGTGTGTGTGTGTGTTTCGGGCAAAGAACGAATCAACTTTTTATTTGCTCATACAATTCACTCAACTCTATGAAAAAGTCACTCGCAACAATCCAGAATACGAAGAAAAAAGAACAAGTTATCAAGAAAAGGTAAACGAATGCATTCTTTATGTTTCATTATTGTAAGTATACTCATAGCAAGACCGCAGAATTCTAGGTTTGAAAAAGTATTGTTTTAAGCTCCAAAAATAGGAAAGAATTTATTAAATTACTATTTTTTTTTTTTCATTTTAAGTATACATTGTCATGAAAAATGCATCACAAAATGATTGATATAGGCACTATCATTTTCATTACGCAATAATATGCAAGTGCTTTTCATTTGTGAATTTATGACTTTAGGCATTGGATGTAACAATTCTCAAATGGAGTGAAAAAGTTCTCTGTGCGCATGTCTTATTGAGAATATTGAAACAACATCCAAGTTGAGAGAAAAGAGAGAAGGGTGCGACGGCGGACGTTACTCGAGACGAAATTACATTTTACTGCCCTGCGAATGTTTCCGGGGTCGTAGTTGTTTAATGACCCTGATGAACCTTCCACCACGCGGCTCCTGACAAGTCGACGCGTTGAAGACCCTCGCCGCCTAAGCAATCTCTGGAGAATCGTTTGCGCCTTGATTGGCACTTCGCTTATCGAATTTCACCGACATGGAATGGGTGTGGATGCGTGTGTCTTGAGATTACAATGTTACAGAGGTCCTTTTCTGTTTGCTCAAAGAATTTCTTCAGAAATACGAGGTGGACACTCCGTTTAATTTTCCATCCCTCCCTTATTTATTCAGAGTGTTATAGAACAATTTACGAGATATAAATTGAAATTATTTCCGACCATTTTTTGTAGACAATTATTTATTATTAGTGTCACAACGTTTCAGAAGTATATTGCTGCCATCGGCAGGTGAACGTATTTTTTGAACATATAAACAAATTTGTTTGATTTATCGTGGTAACAAGTTGAAAAACAAATTAACCACATTTACAAATAAAATAATGACATTGAAAAATAAATAATTTGAAAACACTAACCACATAAGCAGAAAAATTATTGTAAACTACTTAATGAATAATTTAATGTCGAGTCAATAATTTCAATTTAATTATGATTGTAGATGATAATAATGTAAATTGCGAGGAAAAACTATTTTTTACATTTATATCTTTAAAATAGTAAATCTATGAATTCATATAAACATTATGCAAAATAATTGGTTATGTGTTACATAAGAAAACTGTCACAGTGCGTCACAGGCAGGTAAATGAAGGATTTTTTTTTAGATTTTAAATTTTCATAAATATTTAGGATCTTTGTTTGCTAATTGTAGAATTTGAAATTTTAATGATCTAAAGAGTGGTAACAAGAGCTCAAGAAGACGGAAAAGGATGACAAATATTACTTGAAACAAATTGTATTACAAACAAAATAATTAGTTGTGTGCTACATAAGAAAACTGTTACAGTCCAATCATTAATACAGGTAACTGAAGGATTTTTTAAAGATGTTTTCACAATATTTCGAATATATGTAAATGATTCACTTACAATTTCAATAATTATTTGACCCATAGAATAAAAATAAAGGATCACCGTTAAAACTTAAACGAGAATCATAAATAACTTTCCAAAGAACGTAATACTAAAACATTAACTTAACAGGAACCTCGTAAGCTATCATTGAAATGCGTGGAGGCCTAGAGATGCTGTCTCCTGCTTAAATTTACAGCTAGTTCTCGTATATTTTCTACGCTATGGAAATGTGTCTCCCATAAGTCTTGCCTCTTTTACAGATACAAGGTGCAGATTTTTCGTCATTATCCTCAGTGGCTAGATCCGATGTTCCGGTCTAGGAACCAGATTCTTACGTGTAAGCTTTTCTGCGCTGTTCATCTGCAATGCAACTCATGTAATCCTCCTGTCCATCCGAGAAGATTCGCCACGCGCTCTTTTAAGATCAATTAAAATGATGAATGGGTTATATCGCGCGTTCAGATTAAACAGGTGCGATCTTATAAATCATTTTACATGTTAGCGCGCTAATCAGATTAAAAAGGAAGTAGCAGGCAAAGAAGCTCTCTAATGAGATGCTGAAATCGATGGTGTCGTACGCAGGGAGCGATAAACGCGACGAGTTTTTTTAACGCTCAGTAATCCATTTAAGAAGAAGGTTATGGGATTTTTCTTTTTTACATCAACCGAAATTTTACGTTAGTTTAAGAATGATATATACTCATGAAATAATAAAAAATGACACCAAACCCGACTATTGTGCTATAATATCACAAGATTCATCTGAAGATTGTTTAGAATGCAGGTAGACAATGGTTTTAAACAATGGGGTCAAGATCGATGTCATTTATCTTTCTTTCCTCATTAGATATCAGATTATCTAAAAGGTAAAATTTTGATATTTTTTAAGAAAATATTTCATAAACTGGGTATGATTCATTGTTGCAACTGTGTGAGAGAGAAAATAACAAGGGTGAGACGAAAATAGCCATTCGCTTGTGTCTAATAGGCTAACTTGAAAGCTACTACAACCTACGTTTCTTCCGCCCTACACCCAACGTAGGATGTGAATGGATTAAAGGAGTTGCATTTAAAAACTACGACGAAGATAAGTGTAAGAAACATGAACTAACATTTCTCTACCACACCAATTGGTTTTTTAAAATATTTGTTTGCTAGATTCTTTTACGAAAGTGTTTATTCTGATTCCGAAACGCGTGGTTGCACTGCGCTGTTTAGCGTACCACGCGTTATGCAACCACGCGTTTTTAGCGTACATAGCCTTGCATTAAAGTATCAAAGTTTCAAAATACCATATTCCCGATGCCCCAGCGACTTGCTTATTGTTGCAATCGATTCCTTGCATCTCATGAAGGCCAAAATATTGTGATATTTCCCATTTTTCCTTTTTTAAACATATGATTTCAGCCAAGGAAGCTTTCGACAGAATCGGCGATAAGTACATTCATATTTCCTCTTCGTCGATCGAGGATTCGACTTTGGCGAAAAGTACATTCTTCACCATCAAATCTTCGAAATATAATATTTTGAAGCATAAAAACTAGAGATTTTGATATAGCGTGTTGGTATTTTTGACAGATCAATATACATTGAAAATTTTGGCGATACATTTAGTCCTTTTTAGGAAATGTAAAAAATTTAGCAATACAAATCTTTAAACCTCACGATATTCAACCTATATTGAGATCTTTGAGCGACTTGGATCGTTTACTACTGAAGGAGGACAACTTTTTATTTCTACCGAAAAGTAAAATACGAAACCGTAATTTTCGTCTCACCTGAAAATTCTAAATATTGTGGAGCACTTTCAAAATTAACCCTTCGTTATTGTTAGAATAAATGATCATATCACATAAGAAGTCTTTAATTGAAATTCTTAAAAAATGCAAAATTTAATTAAAATTGCTGTTATTATATAGTATTTTTGAAATCACTTTTGGTTAGAACTTGACTCATTTGATAAATAGGTATATTCATTTAATCAGCATTGAACTGAAAAAAGACATTTATTTCACTTCTTGTATACCTAGCAGAACCTCAATTCAAAGGGACAAAAATATACGTTGCATGTAATGAAATAACTGATTTAGCTAAGAGACTACATACAACGTGGTCGCACTGGTGTCCGTCTTCGCAACATGTGTTAAAAAGCAATCAAACAACGCATCCATGACATCTCACGGTGTCCCTGGTCGCCATGGCGCTTGGGTCGAAGTCCCCATTGGGTAGTTAGCGGATAGTCTTCAGGTAGAATTCAAAATATTTTGAGGATGTGTCTTAATACCTTTTCTAAGGCCAATTTTGGAAGAACTATTCACATACCTGATGGAGAAAAGATAAAATTTACATTATTGTTACACACATAAAATATCTATTAGACTAATTATAAAAGTATTATTTGTACATAGTCCCAATTTCTTAAACCTATTACATTTTACGATGATAGATTGCTTAGTATCCCAAAAAGTTTTATGTAAAATTTCTTCCCTATACAACTATGTTTTCTAGAACAGATATAAGAAGTCACGGAGTAAATAATACGATCGGAGATCTTTAAACGTTTCTCTCGATGCTTATATTTCCAACATTGTTATATATCATCAATACAATAAATTTCCACACTCAAAATAATATTCATTACTATTAATGATGAATTAATCTCTCCATGGTGTCTAAATTTTAGAGTTCTTTGAGGCGGATTTTTTAAACAGAGAATTTTACAAACTTGCGATTAAAAGTTGCAATGAAGCAAGAATGGAATTAAACCGGCTAATAAAACTCTTTTTTTTACACATTTTAAAAAATTATTATTTTAATGCAATATTTTTATTTGTATGATAATGTAGAATTCATTGATAAGCTGCTGTCAGAATGTATGAATTATTTTCAAATTTTAATTAAAGAGGACATTTTCAAAAAAGACTATAAATCTCAATGGATATCCATTTCTTTTTTACTTCTTTTGTACGATAGAATGAATGGCAGCATTCGACTTCCTTCACAAACACTTCCACTGAAGATTTTTTTTCTGCCAAACAACTTCTCTATTCGCGTCCACGCGGCGCCGGTAGCAGTGTTTGGCAACTCCAGGGAAGTGACTGCGGGATAAATGGGTGAAGATTTAAATTGAATGTACCTGTGTTACATCGCTCGTTGACAGGCGAAAGAACGTTGACCCCGACGGGACGCCATGTGGCGTCACCCGTCTATCCAATCGTCGTTGGCTGTCTGCACTCGTCGTCTATTTGCCGTCCATGCTGCAGGAAAATATTGAAAGTTAATTTCCGCACTTCAACTATAATATAAGTTTTGTTTAAAATGAGTTACTTTTGTTTAAAAAACCACCATTGAAAAATCGAATTTATTGAAAGTTAATTTTTCTCCACGTGGTTCTATGTAGTTTGTAACTGCTTTATCTGACAATAAATATATTCAAATTTATGGATACTTGCACAATTCTATACAATTCTCATGAGTATAAACTTCTAGTTAAATCCACGTAATATTAATTCTGGTTAAATCCACGTAAATTTTTTTGTGTTTTATTAAATACAGATTTGGTAGTATCATGTTAATTTTATAACACGTCTCGAACTATTTTTATTGTTAGGAGCGTGCTGAAATGTTACATCCGCTTCTGCCTTAGGGTCCTTGATTGGAATTGATGGGATGGTCCCTTGCTTGCTCCCGGAGAGTAAATTAGTTTATTGTCCTCCACGTGGTAATAACAGTTTTACTGCTTTTTTGACAATTTATTTATTTAATTATTTATATTAAGCGTTCTAATTTTAGAGAGAGAGAGAGTATTTTGTGTTTCTAAATAGATTCCAAGCGGCACCATCAAAATAAAAAACCGTTTGCTCTGTTATTTTAGTTATTCCACCTTATCTATGCAAATATTACATCATTTACTGCAATTTGAAATAACAGTACATCCGGAGGCTTTCATCGTTAATAAACTTCTAATATCGAACGATGTTTCGTCCTATACGTATGCGATATTGGTTTGACATCAAATATAGAAACCTAATAACAGGGACAGAAATTGCTCCCGCTTTCTCATCTTTTCAGCTTTAAAATATAATGATATAATTGATTAAAACTACCTTTAGTGTCTTGTGCAAGGTTTCTCTTTTGTTTAATGTGCTGGTATACGAATAATTTCTCATCATTAACGTTCTTTACAGTAGTTAAAACTGGCGGGTAATCGATTCGTCCTTTTGGAAGAGAGGAACTCGCCGACTTCTCATTGGTCTATTGATATACGTTTCTTCTTATTATAGAGGGTCATGAGATTCAATATGGAGAAGAAATAACCAAATTACGAATTTTAATGACATACACATTTTGCATTCATAACAACGATTTGTCTTCCCAGACTTTGCCTGAACGACTGAATCATTACTATGTTATTGATACGGTTGTTAGATTCTTCAGTCACTGCCTGAATTGTTTTCAATCAGTGTGACCTTTGTCTGCAATTAGAAAATTTGTATGGAAGTGAATTAACAAGGTACTCTATTTTTGTGACAGTACTTTAACAAATAACATTGAAATTATTTTCCTAATAATTTTTTATATTATTTTCTTATATCACCTGAAGATAAATTCTTCTTATGAAGGACGAGTTGTTGTATCTGTATTTTTTATTATTGAAGCGTTGCTTCTCCCCGCTTATGATATAAATTTACACAAAGAGTCAAAATCCAAAGCATTTCTTTGCTTGTTTATCTACAAGATCTTACAAAAAATTATATTAAGTCAAAAGTATTATTATTTTGATGAAATAGTTGTATTAAAGTATAAAAAATCACAATTTAGATGATAAGGAAGAAGAGATAGAAGGAAGTGTAGATATGTTACTAACTATTTCTATTTATAAACAAATATTTTCGTTTTACGAATGTGACTCATGTCTACAAATAAATAGGGGGAATCATAGAGCACATTTGATATCTCAGAAAACTACCTTTAGTGTTAAGCTCTCTCGAAAATTATCCGATGACAATAATTTTCATTATAACAGAAACTCTTCGTTTCGAAAAGCACGTAATTTCATTTGGGTAATAAATTATTATTTACGATTTTTTTTCATAATATTTATTCGTTCATAAATAAAGCTCAAAATCCCTAGAGCTGTTACCTCAGTCTATCGCAACACCAGCGTCATCATCGCACCCTTGCCGATACCGTCACCCCAAGCCCGACCTGAGCGCGTGGCAGTGGGCGAATCATTCACTCGAGGGGTCACGGCGATCGCGCGCAGATCGGCGTCGGGGTCCTCTGAGGTCACGCATCTTACAAGAAGGTCAATCGACATTGTCCAAGAGAGAAGCTTACGTCTTTTCCCCATCATGCTTTTTCTTCTATTATGCCGACGACTATGCTTCAGGATGAACTTAAGTCTGTCGTTAAGGGAAGAAATGGAGGTCGTTCTACTCTCAGTTCAGTTTCATTTCTGGAAAGTAAAGGGAAATCAAATAAGATGAATATTGGATTTGCCGCAGCAAAATTACTTGAGTACTTCTGCGTAAAGAAAGTATATTCGAAAGAGGCTGCATTTCTCAAAAAAAAAAAAAAAAAAACAACTTACACAATGAACATGAATGGTCTTAAAAATGGTGAAAATAATGAAGAAAATACAAGAATCAT
Organism: Laupala kohalensis; assembly: GCA_002313205.1. Lineage (NCBI taxonomy): Eukaryota > Metazoa > Arthropoda > Insecta > Orthoptera > Trigonidiidae > Laupala > Laupala kohalensis. The sequence continues at coordinate 953,392 of NNCF01126268.1, forward strand.
TTTACTAAAATTTCTAAAAATATTTCAGAATTTACAAAATTCTGTAAAATATTATAATACTGAAGGGACACTTTTTTATATATTCTGTGGTTCTTTTGTATATCATAATATAATGTTGATACCATAAAATGTATTTTTTATTTTTCTCTTAGGGATGTACTGAAATGTTAAATCCCGTTCTTGCTCAAGACGGTTGATTGAAATTGATGAGTGCCTTGCAAGCTTCTGGAAAGTAAATTTGTTTATTGTCCTCTATGTGGAATTTTAACTATATACAGTATTTATTTATTGAAGATACGCTCCATCTCCTTAGTTTATTTTGAAGAACCTTTGTATTGTTAGAAGTAAATTGTTAATTTCTTTTGGCAAAACGCGTCGACCGAGAAGACAATTTCCCCTCTTCCCATTCCGCAATCCCCCCCCTCCCGCCCTAGCCAACGCAGTCCTCTCCCCGCACCCACTGGGGCATAGGTGAGAGACTCCGCGGGGCGTCCGCACGTTTCTGGACGTCGACTAATTGCGATTACGCAAGTGTTTAAAATTCTCTACGTTGTTCTCTCCGCGTGCCTTACCTCTTCTCTCACCTACACCGTAATTCGGAAACAATGCTTTTCAGTTCGCCAAAGTAATTAAAAACTCGCATGTTAATTGGCTATCATGGAACTCAAAGACAAGATTGAGAAATTACTCCATCAGTGGCTGGACTTTTAGCTAGCTCATAGCTGAACCTCATGGCGGATCCTCAATTGTGAAGTGTAAGGTTGGACTAAGAACTTTCTGGGTGAGTTAGGTCAGTTTATATAGGGATCCTTTTCCCAATAAGTTTCAATTATTCATATCTTCACTGAAAGAAAATGATTCAAAGGGGAAGATATTTCATAAGATGTGTCATTTGCCCCTGTGATTTGCATTTATGATAAAGTTTACTTATTTTATTTCACGTCAGACTTAACTGTAATTCAATTCCTCTATCTGACAGTAATCATAATTATGTAGCTGTAATTGAACACCTCACCCGTTACATACACACGCATGCCCCTTCTTGGAAATTACCAGCATACTTTTCTTTAATTTGTCACATTGACATTGTACATTTAGGTATTATTGGAGGTACCTTCATTCCTTAATCATATCAGAAGAGCACCTAATTCTAAAAAACCTATTGTATATAATATATTTATCTAACAACTTAATATAAATTGAAACTAAAAATTGCATTACATTGTTAATTTGACTACCCAAATAATTGTATTTAAATACAAATTTATTTTCTTTAAAAAGTTGCAAAGTTTGTTCCTTCAGTAATTGTCTCTTAAAGTGGGCTTTCTATTCAAAACACATTAGAATAATTCCACGGAATGAAACTGCAAATTTTCCTCGTTCCATTAAACTTGAAATTTACTTCAATTGATAATACTTCAATATAAAACGTCCAGTTGCGTAAATATCGATTGATAGAACAATTAAATTTAAAGAAGCTTCCCATTTTACTCACGATTTTCTTGAAGTAATTCTGCCGGATGATATTAGTCAAGTATTCAAAAGTATAATTATTATATTGTTAATATTTAAACAACAATATTGCATGTTAGTTATATGAATAATAGTATTGGTACCGATATTCTAATGTATAACAAAAATTTATTTACGAAGTAAGTATTATGAATACTATGAACTCGCTTGACTCCGACTGTGAGCAACATGGCCATGACGTACACGGAAACAGTGGACAGGACGCAAACGGCAATCCAAAACTTAAATACCTATTTAGAATGTCCGATGATCTTCCCTAATTCTTTAAAAAATAATATATGTTTTTTAATAAGATTTTTAAAACATCATCGATTTAAAAGTTTGGGAAAGTATTTATTTTCGAAAATGAATTCTCTTCTCGAAAGAGATAATACATTTCACGTAAATATTAAATAATTTATACATTGCTTAAATGATTGGTAAGATGTCGTAAAACCTAAAATCGATTTCAAATTTATTACTGCATTGATTTAAACAAATGATTATTTTTTAAAGATTTAATTCCCTGTACACAGAACTACCTTAGCATTTAGTGGTACTAATTCTACTACTATTAATGTCCAATATGTAATCTAATTAAATAAATAATTAAAAACTTGCGACCTTTTATGGATGAATAATATTTTTATTTTTCACTACGTTTCGACGTGGATTTACTTGATCACCTGAACCCGGCGTGAATCCACGTCGAAACATAATCCCAAAAATTAAAAATATAATCGTCCATAAAAGGTCGTAAGTTTTTAATTATTTATTTAATTACCTTAGCGTTTATTTGAATTATATAATACATAAACAGGAGTGAAAACACTCACTTGCTTTGCTCAACATACTTGTAGAAATAAAAAAACCCACATGATATGGACATAATCATATGCAAGTTCGATTCGTCTTTTTAGGATACCGCAAATAAAACAACATTATTATGCTCTTCAGTTGAAATCGAGAAATACAATTCCATGAGCTACAGTCCAATTTCCTTCAACACATCATAATTAACAATTCCGTATGTTGTAGCTACATCAAAGTTACTCAGTAAGAATATCTATTGATGTCTACAAACACAAAGTTTTAATAAAAATATATTTAATTTTCCTCTCATATTTAAGAAATATAATTTATTTTTATTTACCTTACTTTATCACTTAGTATTTGTAATTTGAGGTAAATTTTAAACTCATATAAACGTGTTGGTATAATTATTTGTGGACTCCGATCAAACATCTGAACAAATCGACTAGGACGTGTCGTGGAATAATTATTCCATGAATGAAGCTTATCATACATTGGGGTAATGTTACTGTAACATAAATTAAGGCACTAGAAATTAGAATGTTTTTGTTTCTAGAATGATACATTTCTTTTAGTAAGAAATTATAAATTTTGTAATGAACTCTGTAATAACCAAAATCCGGACGTTAGGAGCAGGAGACAAGGAGTTGTTACAATGGAAGCAAGACTACGTCATCACGTTTACCACTATTCACTCAACTCGGAAATGTTCCCAATAGTTCGTCGGCGTCTCGTAATCACATTTGGTTGGAAGTTTAAGTGCCAAACCTTTCAACATGGCGGTGTATGTCCTTACTATTTATTCAGTGCAAATTGTTAAGATGAAAAGTTATTTATTTGTGAGTTTAAAGTGTGTGGATCAAAAAGTGTTTTCTGGTGAAAATGTGTTTGTGTGATTGATCCTGCATGACAGGAGTAAATTTTTGTCATCATCTGCAACCTGGTAGGTAAATTACTTAACCAATAGTATGAGATATAAATTTTTAAATGCCTGTTTTTCTACCTTATACATCATGATCAATAGAAAACAATACAATTTGTAAAAGGGCGATATTATTATATTGTAGTAACATTGACACCTAATTGGCAATTGCACTACGACAATTAAAATTTGTCATTTGTGTTTTAAGACAAATGAGAAATTTTTGGTTATTATTCAAAATTTGCTTTGCAACGTTTATAAAGGATATAGAACAGTTTTTCGTGCATAATGATATGAAATCAAAGATTGAGGTTATTATCCCCACTGTATGAGCACATATCTGTATTTCGTGCGGATTCAAGTATAATCCGGGAAATATGAAGGATAAATTAATCAAAGTAATTTTTGTTAAAAATTTTATTTCTTCGTGTGTTTTTTCGCATTGTGTAAAATATAGATATATATTGAATATACTGAGCGAATAACTTCCTTCCTCAGAGTATGGGTCATGCTGAGGAAAGTTCTTAAATATTTATTGATGCCTACTAATAATAAAACATGCTTGACAGCAAATATTTTTGTCACTGCTTTTTTTAAATTATACTTGAACCATTAAGATGGACTATATGATCTTCAAAGATATTTAAACATGTTTATTTACTGAAAAAATATATATTATGCTTGATAAATATGAAAAATAAATTTATTTATTTTTCAAAACTCCGACAACCATTCTGATGCATGTAAGAGCATATCCGGGTGCATCGTTTTTTCACTATCATGTTTCTATTTTGATGTGGTTCTGCCGTACGTTAGATTTTGCTGCCGTACTTTATATGTTAATGTTGTGAACTATAGTAACTAGTAACGATAATTTGCTTTGTTACAAATCATAATTAATGAAGAAAGTAATACAAACTGTGAACTCGCTTGGCTCCGCTTGTATGAAGCAGGTGTCCATGACGTCGTTGACAATTAAATAATTATTAGAAAATATTACAAAAGAGATTTGAAAAAAAAATGTTACATCATTAATCAGTCTGAGTATTGACCACGAATATCAGGACGGTAAAACTAAAAATATACCTCTACACTGAATGATTTTACTTCTAACTTCACGGAAATTTTCCTGCTGAACGTAAGATATATTTCCTAATCGGAAAAATTGGTATTAATTTGGGTGAAAGCAGAAGTTTACTATTTATTGCATGCTAGCAATTACTTCATAATTTTTATTGAACAATACTAAAAACCATGGCTTTCTGAAACAGTATTTTGTAACTATTATGAGATAAGATACAATTTGGAAATTCTTCAAGAAAAATAATCAATGAAGAAGAAAACATAATTACGGTTTTTCTTTAGATCTAGAGAACTGAGATGAGAGATTGTTGTTTGAAAAACTGCTTGTATGTCGTGAAGGTCGAACCCTTGTAATTCTTTGTGTGCTTAAGGTCTTCTCGTTCACTAATGAATTTTCATTTAAAGAATATTTAACTCTGACGAAGATATCTCAGTACTAATTTTGTGATTTTCCTTCCACTTGTAATGCAGCTTTCAAGGTCAGAAAAAAGCACTAGTCGAAAATAACTATATTTTTACATCTAAATTTTTACAATCTAGAATACAAGTATTCAAAATTCAACAATTTTATAGAATTTTATAAATTGAGATTATTTGGCTAACTAAAATGAAAAAAATACTTGCATTTCATTTGTGGATACACTATTAACACATAATGACATCGTGAGATGTATAAATAACCAAACGTTTATAGAATATCGCGGAGTCGAAATTGGATAGCATAATGTAATGTAAACAAATAACTCTCTGGTTCTATTACAAAAAGTGGCTTAAATTTAATAGTGTACTCAGTTCCTGTTAGTAGGCTTTCCTGATAACATACAATTCGTCGAAACCAGTAAAAAAAGCACAATACCGTATAATTTTTCAATAACTAAATTCTATATGAATTTTGAAAGAAATACATTATTCTTAGATGTTTTCTAATATTCATCTTCCATACATGGAGTTACGCCCAAAGACTGCCATGAATGACCGTCGCAAAAGAGTACTTTAATTTAAATTGCAACGTATATGTAATACATATTTTAATACGATACTAAATTTATAAAACCCATCCTGGCCCGGGTTTTTCTCCGGTTTTCCTTCGGGTAGAGGCGGATTTATCATACAGGTTTGCTAGGCTTTGTCTAGGGGCGGGTCTATTGTAACAATAAATCGTGAATTTAGTGTTATTTCAATTTTTAAGCACTATACTCAGAATAATCTATAGTTCGATAATAACTTACATGTAATTTTTTGCTTAAAATTACAAACATATTGACATTCTATTAGTATTATAACTCGCAGCTAACTTTTTATCTTATCTAGGAATTTTTGCTGAATTTTTTGAATCCGCCTCTGCCTTAGGGCCCTTGATCGGAATTGATGGGATGGTCCCTTGCTTGCTTCCGGAGAGAAAATTAGTTTTTCCCTCCACGTGGTCATACGCAGTTTGTATTGTTTTTTGACAATAAATTTATTATTTATTATTTATTATTTATATGGTATATCGATAATTCTTCTGGAAAAATATGGTTCAAATTTACTCCAGAAGTTAAATGGGAAGATCATAAAACATGTTGATGTTCATTATAGTAAAATTTATAATGTAGCATAGTATGTTCATTATAGTATTTTTTACTACAATAACAATAATAAATTATTATTATTTATGATTCTTTTCCACCCCTTGGAGCTGGATCTTTCCCATTTGATGTACGGACATTGTCATGTTCAATCAAGCTCTTCTTCTAAAAATTTTTCGCACTAATGAATGTCGCATGTTTCAAGGATTACGGATTTCTGCATATTCGTCAGTGTATTCGCTGCTCCCGGTATTTCCAATTGGCGTTTTGTGGATTTCGGTATAATTCTTGTTGCCGAAATCACTATAGGTCGAATGAAAACTTTCCAGAGTTTCTTGAGCTGGCCAGCCAAGTCCCTGTATTTGCCAATTTTTAACTGTAATTTATGTCAATATTGTGAGTCAATGGGATGGAAACATCGATTAAATGAATTTCTTTCTTATTGCGGTCTAGCAGCATGATGTCAGGGCGGTTTGGTGAAATGGTTACGTCCTGTTCTAATGTCTGTGTCCCAGTAAAGTCTCCAATTGTTACTTTCAGTGACAGATGAAGGTTCATATTTGTAGTAGGGAGTGTCAGCTATGTTTCCTGAAAGGTGTTGGAGAAGAATGTTTGCTACATTGTTGTGCATTTTTGTGAAATCTGTGTTTGCAAGAAGCCGACATGAACCTGTGATGTGCTCAATAGTTTCTGATGTCTTTGCATTATCGGCACCTATCGATTCCTTCATTTTGGATAAATTTTTAATAATTATTGATTGATATTAATCAAATATTATTATTGTTATTACTATTATTATTATTATTGTTATTGAGAACTCTCAGTTTAACCAGTTTCTATACGCCTACACTTTCATGATACATTATCAGTATGTGACACTGGTTGTTTATAATCGAATGTCTTTGAACTATGTCTATTGAATATCTATGTAGTATTCCATAGAGTTCTGAATATATCTGGCAATTGGACTAATAACATTCTGCCAAGAATTTGGTAGTATGGGAAGTACACATGTGTTGCAGTGAAGGAACAGAACAACATTTGTATGAAATATGAGAGGGAATCTGCGTTGCTAATGGTAGCCACGCCTCCCCCCATTCCAAGGTCTATCAGTCCTTCTTATTTCGAAAATCATACGAGTTGAAGTTTGCAACATGTGTCATTACTGGAATCCCTATTGAATATTTATGGCAGTAACTTTTGCAAATTGCCTTCAGAACTAGTGACATTTTATTTATGTTAAAATAATATTTACTTTGGTGCTGATATAGACGAATTGATACTTCTCACATTTCTCATTACACAAGAAACATCTCAGATCATTCGTGGAACAATTTTTATTGTGTTTCAGGTAGAAATCGCATTTTGTTTACATTTCTTCTAAGAACTCGTAGCATGTAATTTATCCTTTAACTGTTCTTTTCTATTTAACTAGTTTTCATAAGTAAAATCATTGTATTGTTTTTGTCTACCGTTGTTCTGCTGTAAATTAATCAATAATCAACCTTCGAAGAAGACTTTTTTCCGTAAACCGAAACAGGTTGGAACACCGTAATGTGTGTGTATCATGCAGAATCAAAAACTGTGACATCACGTAAAATCAACGTTAATTGTAATTTTTCATTCAAATAAAAATTATTTCGTAATGCATTAAATAGTGGTTAACCACACCGCGAGGTATATTTAAATTACGAAATGTTACAAATTCCTGGCTGATTCTTTGGTTCTTGAATTACTCCCTAGACAAATATTTCTTCACTGACTGTTACACTCATGTTGTTCGGTGTCCAAGCATTATTCATCCTACAAAAGTCTATCATTTTGTTACACCTCATCAATTGTTTCTGAATCAATAATTTAACCACATAAAATAAATTTTTAGAGCTGCAAATTAAATTAAAAAAATAAACGACTTTTAGGTTGATAAATATCCATAGGTTTTCTCTTTTGCATTCCTAATATTCTTATTACCATAAGAAATAATTCACAATCATTGAAACGTATCACTAATCATGTTTTCAATCATCTTCGCCTTTCTTTACATCTTGCACCTTTTCACCCAAGGTCTTTATCATTCAATGTTCAGCACACTCGTCCTCTCCTCATCCTGCGAGCTGACAGTTAAGTCTGACTGAGCCTTGTCCGTGTGAAATCACACAAATAACGACGGCGTACCGCACCGGGAACGCGAAGTTATGAGCTAACTGTTGTTGTTCCTAGCAGTCTTAAAACTATACATGCGAGTGTACAAATTATACACACACTATATTTCACGGTCCGAAGTGTCGGAGTAACGACCTCGCGTTGGCGAGTAAAGGGGAAGACTTTCAAAAAGATGGACTCTCACGAAGAGTGGATGAGTATTTGTCACTGATAGTACGGTTTACTCTAGACCAAACATGTTATTAAGTATCTGCTCCATATATGTAAATAATATACATTTAAACATTGACAACGTTGTTTTGAAAACTAATTGCTCTATGTTCAACGTAACCGGATTCATTCACTGAGTAAATGAGACGTATTCAGACGAACCATTCAGTCCTTGAAAATTGAACGTGATTCAAACGTTGGCGGGAGTAATAACAGTCATCATAGCTCTGGTTTGAGGACCATAATACCAAGAAAGTTGGTTGAATTATTTATTTCAAGTGCTTAAAATCATAGTCTTCATGAGTCTTCAAAAAGTAATTGGACAAAAATATTCCAATAGAAAACAAGGTGATTCAAAACCCGAGGAAATTAAAAGGTAGTCGCAACATTTTAGCAAACTATTCATAATTTGGGAAACTTGCTTCACGTAATACAGTGACATTTTTTGCTCGTACGGAACTCCTTAAAGGTTTTGTTTGGATCAATAAAGAGCAACGAAATTACACATTTAACATGAACGTTTTTTTCTCTGGTTTTGGTTTTATTCCCTGTATAATTAGTAATTTCATCGATAAATATTTTCTCGATTTCTACAATGTATTTTATCATTATAGGACCTAGGAGTAAAATTTCACTGATGAATAGTTCTTACCAATGGTAATATAATACACTAAAGAAAAACGACAGCTTAAAAAGATGTAGTAAATTGTATCTGTTTATTCTTTTTGAATTATCTTTTTGGTAAATATATCATCCTAACTTTTTAAAATTTTGTTTCCACCTAAGTAATTAGATTAAAATTTTATATCGTCGCGGTACTTTCCAACGTATGGTGTGCATGAGAAAGGAAGAACATTCCTGGATTTCGTCATCCAAGATCATACCGAACTCAAGCGTAGACAGAACAAATGTATGAAAGTACATGCATATATCATTTTTATTCTTGTACAGTACTTCAATTTTAGTACAAACAATTCTTCAGTTATTTTTCTAGAAGAAGAGAAAATTATTATTAAGAATTCTCGTTTATTGCTTTTATATAGAAAGGAAATCGTATTTAATTTTCATATTACTTGTAACCTTTCTCTTCCATCAGTGTTACTAATTAACGAAGAAAAATAAGACAAATTAAGTTTATATTCCCTGCAAGCAATACTCTGACTAATTCTTTGCAATTCGACCCGCTAACCATAAAGCTTTGTCCTTCGAGTAAGTTCTCTCTTCCATCGTGACAGAGAAATGTAACACCTCGCTTGAGACAGTCGAGTTAGAACCACGTTTGGAAACCAGAAGGCAACCAGAACATTAGAAGCTGACATACCTCCAAGACCTGCCAGAATGTCACCTGTGAACCGGGTTTCAAAGTATTCACAGAAATGAGGCAAAATGTCATTCTTGACTTGGAATTCCCACTTTGTGAAAACATGGCTGTATTTTGTACCCAATGAAAAGACACATTTTTTATGATTCAAGATAAATTTGCATTTGATTAAAAGTTCTGAACTCACAGGAGAGCGGATGTGTATTTTTGTTCATTAGAAAGGTTTAACATCTTGTATTTCACTAAGGAAGTTTTCTGAGTGATATATGCTCTATGCATATTTCTTCAGTGGATAGTTAATATGAAATTAATGAACCAATGATTTAAATATTCATACCAATCTTTCAATTTGTATGCTTCTTTCTTCTACGAGTGCCTAAATATTACTGACTTCTAAAATATTTTTCAGATACTGTGGGCAGTTTGTGAGAGCATAAGAATCTTTAAAAAATAAATTCATGATAAGCTATGCTATCTGTATATTTAGAACACCATATCAAAATCTTTCTCTCGTGTGGTACGTCTGATATATTTTTCAAAATTATAACGATATTTTAATGATTTTGTTTTATTCGCTTACTGTGAGAAAAATAAATAGTTCTAGAATATAATTAATTTATTCTTCCAAATAAAGTTCACAAATAATTTAGAAAATTAACGTCTTTTTCTGATTGTAGTACAATTAACGTCCATTATATAATCTTATTAAATAAGTAATGACTTGCGACCCTTTATCGACGAATAATATATATTTTGCGATAACTCTCAATGTTTCGACTTAGTTTTTTCTGATAGAATATATTGTATTTTAAAAGATAGAGTACTCTAGAAAGAACAGTGACAAAGTTTATATACGGATTTAAGCATAATCTTACAATAATGATAATACTGAGATTTTATGGATAGTATTGCAATAGATTTTATTCTACATTGGAGGCAAAGAACTTAAGATCACCTATGTATTTATGAGACGTCACTGTACCGCCCCCGAAGAACCATTTCTCTGTAAGTACGTAACTTGGGCCTTGGTTTGCATTAATGCCAACCACCCTGCTTTCCGCCGAACATCACTCGATCTCCGACCCTTCGCTACCTGTCTCCAAGCGAAGATTTATCTCACATCGCTTGTGCCACATGAGAGAAGCACCCTGTTGCTGGCATCGGCGGAGTATATTCAACGACGTAGAAAGTGATGGCTTACACTACTTGTTTCTTCACTCTTATTGAAGGTCGTTTGGCCTCGTAATGTTAGGCAAATCATTCAAAAGTGTAATCATCTTCTTTTAATCAAAATTAATTCGTGTGTTAGTAGTATGAATAACGGTATCTAGTAACGACAATCTCCATTGTAAAAAAATATTCAAGGAGAAAGTAATATGAACTGTGAACTCTCTTGACGTCGTTCGCAAGCAGCATAAGCCGCCAGCAGCCTATTTGTCTATGACGTGCATAGAGAATTCGTGACAAGACGGAATTCGTAGTCAATCATTGAAACATAATTTTAGAATGTCCGGTGAAAAGTATGTTTAAAAAATAATATAGGTTTATGATAACAGATTTAAAAACTTCATCCATTCAAAGGATTCGGAAAGAAATCTATTTTCGAAAATAAATTCTCTGCTTACAAGAGAGATATTTCATCCAATGATTAAATAGCCTAAATATTTCTTTAATGTCCGAAAAAAGTTTTTAAAATAATAATCAGCATTTATAAGTTTTTGTTTTAGATATTTTAATTGTCTGTCGGCAGATTTACATTGAAGATCAAGTGGAAATATATAATATGTGTGAACAAATATAATGCTCTAAAACAAAATGTTATTAAAGTGGAGAGACATTAAAATAATTCATAATTAAAATAATTATGTAATTTTTTAAAATATTCGTGGAAGATATAAAAATAATTATGATTAAGCATTGCGTCTGCGGGTATATTTAAGAAATTTTAATCGGTCAAATTAGTCTTCTTAATGAAATCAATTTTAATTTATTATAAAAAATAGTTCATTTGGGTTGATATTGCCCTTAAGTTTGCATTTCATACTCCGTTTATATTTCTTAAAAAACGCAAAATTGAATTAGTTTCATGGAAGCTACGTACAATATGTGAGAACATTGTTAAATTTTCTTCATCTGAATAAGAGTTTTCTTTTTCCTAACCTTGCACATTTGCTTTAATCCGTCTCTTCTGTCCACGTTGCAGGAAGGTATTTTACGTCATGTGTGATAAATTTTATACTCTGGTATAATGCATTTATTGTCAAAACTTGAGAAATTTTAAGTAACTAACTAACGTACAATTATTTTAAAAATACCATTGTTCCTAATACTTTTCAATTTTATCCTATAATGTATTTCTTTAACCACATGATAAAAGTTTTGCGATTGGTCACTCAAATGTTTACAAGTACTCATTTTATTCACCACATTCGTATTATGTCAGTTTTTCGTAATCTGGAGTAAATACCAAAGAAATCAGGATTTCAGATTTCAGATTTTAGAAGGAAAGGGCCAAGTGAAATCCATTTGTAAACCATTACTTCTGGAAACTTAAGAAAGGCTATGTTGAAGTCATGAAAACAGTTGATCTGTCCTTGTCAACCTAAGGGGGTGCATTGCCAATTTCCCATACCATATATTCGCACGAATGAGTTTGGTTTCAATCAATAATTTTTATACTTTGAAAATCAACTGAGCATTTCATGAAGTGAAGATTCATTCATTAATCAAATTAGCATTTATTAATATATCATCATTCTTCTTACTTCCATGAACCATCAACAAAGTGTTACTTATTCGTGTTAATTCGAAATCTTTAAATGTTAATGAGCAGTCCACAAAACTATATTTATGAATCGAAAAAAATTCAACTATCATTGCTATCATGTTGTTTCAAATCACAATCGATTGAACCGATTAGTTGGCTCACATTTTTTTCATTTATTTTGGAATTTTGGAACGATACACAATATTACGACGCGCTATTACTTATTTCTAACCTCTTCAATTAACACTCCTTTCATATTTATCCCTTACTATGCCTATCACAGTTAGTTGACTCACAGAAGGGTTTAACGTGTGAAATGAAAGACCTCGCTCCCTCTCCTGCAACCGTGGACGTTTCTGGTATCTCGTGGAACGCTTTGTCCAACACCAATTTGACTTCCTATCAGTCCTCGCGACCGTTCGCTTGAGGTCTTCTTTCTACATTACTTGTATGTACCAGCCCGTAAATCTTGTCTATTTTAAGCAAATTGTATTCCACTATATTCTCACGTCTATGAGTACGCTCACGATAAAAGGAAGTGTCGCAAATCTGGAAAGATTTTTGCTGAAAATAAATTTAATTGGACAAACGTAGAGTCAATTCAAATAAATTTGACTTTCATTTAATTAATTATTGACGGAGAATATTATGATTTCAAAGGTCAAAATATGCCCACTATTAAACACTAATGTGCAATTTGGAACGCATGGTATGGTTTCACGATTTATTTATGCGACCGATTTGTCTTCCTTCATCGTTGACGGTTGAGTGAACTGGGAGGAACTGGGTGTTGAGGCATACGCTCAAATTCCATGAATTCTACCAGATTTGAAGCGCGTGTAAGTCAGCAGCTCAGCGCTCTACATGTAACTAAGATGATACTATGTCTTAAAGTAGGAAATTCAAATCACGTTTTGCATAGTCGAAAGTGAAATAATCTCCTCTCCAATTGCAATATGGTTTGAAATGTTTATTTAATGAAGTATTTAGACATTTGAATAATATACCATAAAACTCTTAAGTAAAATATAACATTTAGTAAAATTTTATTATTAAACATCAATCGTCAAAAAACCATTAAAAATGTATTGCAAGCATTTTCTAAAATTCATACTTTTGGTGAGTCAATCGTTTGATGTATTAAAGACGCATCTAGAATCCAACACGAATGTAATGCCTTATTTTCTAATTTTGGAAACATAATTTCTATAATAATTGTTTTGAAATTAAATTTTAAATTAATTCATAATTAATTCATCGACAAAAATGCCATGAAAACTGCACATGGTTTCGAAGATAACAATTTACTTTGGAAAGATGAAATGCGAGAAAGTCAAGGTCTGAAATTTCGGAGTTTTCAGAGCGAAATTCTCCTATTCCTAGTTGCCAGCACTTAGTAAAAATTAAATGATACAGAAATCTGAAAGTTAATTATACAAATGAGTTTTGCTTCTCATTGAATTTAAAATTCTCAACCCACCCAAACAATTCTTCACAGCACTGAATGACGTCATTCCTCAGCGACACAACTCAAATCTAGCATCTCGGATGCTGTCCCCTCTGTAAGCCACCATCGTTGCCTTCCAGCGTCGATGCCACCTAGCCAGTGTGGCTGTCTTCCTGTTCGCGAGGTCTGGAGGTCGTGCCCTAGCCGAGCGGTCGCGAGCGCGCATACCGCTTCCGTGTCTTCATGTGCTTCGCGTCTCTTGATGGAGCGCCCGAGACCCAGCATCTTCGAGTGTTTAGCCAAATGTGTCATCTCAAAGAAACGAGGATGACGAGCTTAGGTGTGAATTATTATATCTTTTTATTTCAAGAATCACCTCTATTTTGTTTCACAAACATTGATTTAACCATTTTACTCAAATAAAGCATAAATAACCTTAAATGTTTTAGTATAATGTTTAACAAATTCCTCACTGATTGTAAAAAAGGAACTAATAGTCATAATTGAGAAACATTGATTTGATATGGTACTTAATAAACGAATAAATCACTGTTGTAGTTATCGTAATACACATTTTAGTATTTATCAAAGTTATAAATGTTATAAAAATTAAATGATACAGAAATCTGAAAGTTAATTATACAAATGAGTTTTGCTTCTCATTGAATTTAAAATTCTCAACCCACCCAAACAATTCGTCACAGCACTGAATGACGTCATTCCTCAGCGACACAACTCAAATCTAGCATCTAGTAAGTTATAAATATTTTCAATGTATTTTATTGTTACTAGTTGATTTCCTGACTCTACGTCATAAGGCTCACCTAACATGCTACATCAACTATAATGTATGTTATGTAAATTTTATTTCTCTTTGATTTAAAAGCATACATCAAGTACAGACCATTACCTGCACTGAAGATACTGACAGAAATTAAAATATAATTCATGTATTTTAATATTATTGAGTGATTTGGTATGACTTTATATCAAGCAGTTTGTTAGTTTTCATTACATAAATTATCTTTTATATAAGCCATATTAACCATCGACCTGCTACGACCTGCTGCTATAGCAAGATTCCTACTTCCCCTTCGTCCCGTTCCGGCACCCGTCACTGTCGCCGAAACCTGACCGTGTAGACGGCTTCAGATATACCATACAGCGGTACACTGTGTATAAATTTCTTTGAATTAAGTCTTTACAAGGAAGAGATGGTATTTCGTTCTGAAACCAGATTCTCTTTGGGTTTTTTACTGTCTGAACTATCAAAGATATTTATTATAACGAAGTTTCCTGCTTCTGGACATTGTGATAGGGTTTCGAAACCATCCAGAACAAGTGACCTTCCAAAGGAACAGTTTGAAGGAATATTATTCCCAAAGTATTATTTACAGTGTGATATACTTCTTTTCAAAATCAGTTGATGTTTACCACAATATTAAACAAATGGTCACAAATTATTACCGAATCTTTTCTCGTTACCTTTGAATCCTTCAAATACTCAAGCAAAATAAGTATCACAAGTCGCCTTGTAGCTTTCACATGCAATTTGCGGGAATAGTCGTAATTAGTGTGTAACTTTTCATTTCCATAGACGAGAAATTACGACCTTAAAACGTTTCAATGTTGTTTTATGGAAACGATTCCTCCGATTTTTGTCATTCGTGTTTCAATCTAGTATCGACCGAAAACATACAAAGGAATACATAATCGTAAATACACATTGACATTCATTCCATCATCTAACAGCATTTATACGTTTAGGAGGCATTTTTTTGTCGGAAGTATTTTCGCAAGCGACATGCCAACTTATTTTAAGGTGAAAGATATCTCAAATATATCCGAACATTTCAATGAGTCAGGTACTTCTCTTACTAATACTATTTGCTATATGAATATTTGCAACATTACTGAATATTTCAACACACAGTTACAATATATAGCAATTTGCCTTACCAAGTACACATAATACTGATCGGGACTCTGACATGAATTCAATACACAATCTTTTAAAATACAAGTATAATGATAAAGTTAACGTATCCATATACGATTAAATACTTAAAATCGAAGTAATAACGTATCGTTAGAGCAGTTTCAGAAGCACAAAGCCTACGCTTTTCTTATAATCCGTACATACGGAAATTGTTCGCACATGAGTTTCATCTTGAATAGAAAGTAACCCAAAGATACACACAAAAATTTATTTTACTCTGCGTTGGAATGAGAAGAAAGTCATGCCTCTGTTATTTATTTTTACAGGTAAATCAAAAATATAGGGTTTTTTACGCTTGACGAAATGTGTAATTTGAAAAATAATAATATGATTACATTGATTAAAACGCAATTTAAACACTTGTTTGCATATCGTAAATACAATATCATTTACCTAAAAACCACATACAGTTATAAAGTTGTTGAAAGTTCAAAGTTTTCACGTTGGTGCATGTTAGAAGGCCAAAATTAGTTTCGTAGTTGGTTTTGCTTCAAGGATAGAAATTGGCTAAAGCTTATAATCTGAATAGAATTAATGTTTCTCAAGTTGCGAAGAAACATACTCGTCAGTGGCCAAGAACCATATTAAATCTTAGGAAATTGGTTGCATTCATGATTTTTTTAATAAATACAATTAAGTCTCAAGACAGTGATTTTCAAGTTTAATAACTTAAATTTCACATTATTTTTCAATTTATTCTCTGAAAATAGTGAACATATAAATTTATTTCCCGTAAGTCAATGATCTAATAATGATTATGATGGTAATTCCGTAAATATCATAAAACATACGAAGGATTTACTCTATTAAATGAAAATAAATATAATTAAATTATTTCGCGTGTTATAAAAAATCTCAATTATATTATGTATCTATAAAATTATATGACGTATATTCTTATATGGAGGACGGCTCTAAACTTTCTCCTACAATGATTTAGATGTGGAAAAGCAGTTTTCCCTTACGTAAGTTGAGAAATGGAAACATTGGTAGCCTTTTTAGGTGCATAGATGAAGACACAAATAAAAGAATACTAATGCAAAGATATAACATTCAATAAATGTCCATGAATAACGGAAACAGCTTCTCGATATTTAGCCATTCCTGAATACATTGAATAGGAAGAGGAAGCCCTTCCACGAGCTGAAGGCCTCCCTCGCGCCTGCTTCAGATTCCTTGAGGAAAACCCTCATTCCCATATCTTAACGCTTTTAAGATTTGAGATAAACGTTATAACTGAACCCCCATGAATAATCTTATAACACATTGTTTTAATAATTTATATATAAGTTTCCGAGTGTTCATATTCATTCATCCAAGTTCTTATTCATTCATGCGTCCTATTCATTTAGATATTGTCAATTTCAACTTGTCAAGGTAATCCCAACCCCAACCACGCTGGAACTGCTTTACTAACATCTTTTAAATGTTAATGTTTATATATATATATATATATATATNTATACTTTCTTAACCTGACCTCGTTCTTGTGCGATTAGTTCTACACTTCAATCTTCGCCTCATTACTTTGACCTCCATCCTGTTAATAAGAACCACGGAGACGAACTGCTCGTTTGTTCTCCTTACCACGAGTTCCAACAATAGAAATCATCTTCCACGACCATGAAGACAAATAGATTTCATTCCTTGGAAAAATGGTTAAGGTTCCAATGATTCTGTATTTACTGATTAGCTTGTCACTGTTTAATTGCAGTAACGATTTCCTGTTCTTTCTTCTATCACGCTATATTAGTTAATACCATAAATTTCATTAAATTAGGCGAATTGAAAAGATTTGAATTGTTTGTTTATCTCTCTATAATTTTTTTGTGTTTCATATCCTTGGAAGTAGAAATATTTTTTCTCATATTACTTCTATGAACTGACGTTTCAGCATCCATTTGCATTGGAAGTATTATTGTAACTTCTGTTTTGAAGAAACTGATGATTCAATAAGGAACGCGTTGCTTTGCTCAATGTTTTTTTTATGAATCGATCAAGAATTGTTTCATAAGGCTGTATATTAATAAAACTTGACATTGCAAATGTTGGTTGTAATAGGGTTAGATATCATGGTGTATGTACTCGTATTTTTAAAAAAATTGGGTTAACAAATTGATTACGAATCGTGGTTGTGAAATTTTTTATTTCAAACAATTGTTTCTTAAAATCGTTGACATTTATCGGAATGTATATATAACCAAGGAGTTTATCATGTTTGTGTGCTTATTAATGAACCTTTTGTAGTCTATAAATTCTATATGCTTCTATTACCCATTTGCTCCTTAGTTTTGAGAAAAATTAATGTTAATTAAAAGTCAATTTAGATTTATTTTTTTCTATTTCGTTTTAGTTGAGCATAATATCTCAACAAACTTCTACTTGAGATAATTTGTTTCAGTATAATATAATATCTACAACGAAACGAAAATAAAAGGAAAAGAAAAATATATTATTTCTGGTTCAATTAGCTCTTAATATTCACAGCCTCTTTGTAAAACACAGGGATCGTGATTGGAGAGCCACGATTAATACACATGAAATCATCTCCCATCTATAGCAAACTTTTTCGGCATGAAAATAATTTATTCGTGACCATAACTTGAGATATACTCCGTTCTTCTCCATGACAACAACTGAACACATCGTTTCCACGAAATCTCTAAATGAATTTTAATTAGTGAATATATAACGAACGTTGGAATACTTATCCCGCTAGGTGCCGTATCGATTTCCTATATCCTTAAATGAGGCTTATCACGACCAACCGTTCGCCAGCTTTTGAGCTACCACTGTGTGAGGCAGCTGAGGGTAATTGGCACAACGCAAACAAATCCAACAGACTTTCTCTGTTGGCGTAATGGTCTCGCCGCCGCGGACGGTTCTCCAAAATCTCATTAAATACGCATTTAATGTCTGACATTAACGGTCAAAGTTCTGGAAAGCTGTAGAGCAATCCATGGCGTTATGACGAGTGACTGGAGGTTGGAAATGTTTACCGTGCATAACAGAGTGTGCTGTTGGAAATGTATATCATCGCGTGAAAATCCGTCGGATCAAATCACGCTCCTCAACGTCAAGCCACGATGTAGGCACGCGTGTGTTCCAATCGTGCGCGGGAGTAAGGCACGCGGGGACTGCGGCGTGCGGTCAACGGGCAATGGAGCCACGATGCTACTGTTGCAGGTGGCACGAAAGGGAGGAGGTATGTGGATGCGTGAAGGAAGACTTTCGTGTGAAGAGGATCAGTTGCAGATTTCATTGTAAACGATTTGGACGAAAATGAGAGCCATTTCAGAAGAAGTATCACTAATAATCGGAATAAATAAAATAGCTTTCTAACTGCCACTCTGTGTGGCTTAGTTAGAAAGAGGTTAAGTCCTAGTTCTCAGCTGCAGGTCGAAATCCCATAACAGATGCAGGGTTATTCTTTCTGCACTTGATACAAGAAATGTAAGGGGACACCACGTGTATCTTATTACCAACATATTCTTCTGCACATACAAGTCTCTCTCCCTCAATCGTCTTGGAGAAATGTTCCACGGTTCATGTGCGAATCCTGTAGTAGATTCACAGCAGGTCACGACAATTAATATATATTCTTTTCAATATTTTTTTGATGAATGATCAATATTCATAATCCAATATTAAGGAATTCAGCTCTTTTACATGCCTCACTAACGGCTTTGATTAAATGGTATACTCTATAGATACTTATATCAAATACATTTCCATTGGCGAGGCTGATTCTTTCAGAGTATGGTATTAGTATATGGTAATGTATTTGTATTATGGAAATCTTGAAAATAATCCGACACTACCGACCTCTATAAATTAAAAAAGTTTTAAAGATAATGAATAAATAGAAAATACGACGTAAAAAATGTCACTCACCTATTTGAAGAAACAGTTCCGGCACTCGCCTTCGTCAGGCAGGTACATCAGCGTGACTGATGCGTGATCTAAGTGACTGACGAAGACGAATACCGAAACCGTTTCTTCAAATAGGTGAGCGAATTTTTCGTTTTATTTTCTATATTTTCATTATCTTTAAAACTTTTTAATTTATGGGAATGTATTTGTATATATTCAAATAGTTGTATTTGTATATTGTAAAATAAAAAACTGTGCCACCTTAATGATAAAAACAATCATTTTCTCAAGAAAATATCAATACTTTCTTTTTCTTACAAATAATCTTCGAGCAAGAAAATTTTACAAAAGTATATGTACAATTTGTCCAGTCTCATGTTTCACATTTTTAAAATTTGAATTAGTCATTTCCATTTTTCTTTAAAGTCCCTAGTTTTATATTCCATCTTATCTGGTAATGATAAACTTGCCAAACATTTCATGCATGTCTCTTATCTTCTTCGTATCAGTAAACCTGTCCGCACAAATACATTTCGAAAATAATATTTCCGAACTAAATACATTTGGAAAATGAAATTTTACTCTCCCATAAATTCTTGAAATTGTATATAGTTGTAGATGGGCAAATTAAATCCGTCCAAAATCTACACCAATGTACTGTCTAGTTAATTAAAACTAATTTGTCTAAAATAGTCGTGAAATGTAATTGTTAAATATCTCCAAACTAGAATTAGAAATAAAGAAAAAGAAATGTAGTATGTAACGCTAAAGAATGAGAGATGTGAGGTATTGTATAAATTAAAAAAATTAATATTAATTCGTCGTTCCTTTCTGATGCATATATACGAAAACTTAATCTCATTAGATAGAGCGTTGTATCTCAGCGTGGACTTTTTTTGTGTTTCTTATGTCTGTGAATGTCTTGTCTGTTAGCAGTTGCTATTTACAAGACATATGTGTGTTCTTCATTTGTTATGTTCTGTTTTTCATGTTGAATCTTGACATTGACCTTCTTGAATTGTCAATTTGTGTGTAATTTTTAAGTGTGTAATTGGTCTAGTGCGTTTTTTTAAGTGTGATGGTCCAGTGAGTTTCTTATTATAAGCTATTTAGTTTATTTCTATCTATCAAACCTAGGGAGTTAATACCCTCACCATTAAGTTGCTTTTGTATTTTCTTAATTTTATTTGTTTTTATGTGTTATTGTTTTCTATCTCTAATTTTATATTTTGTTTTCTAGCTCTCACGCGTTTTGTATTCTCTTATTCGTTTTTCTACTCCCTTTTCCTTGAGGAGGCTAGTTTATTTAATTGATTAATTGAACTTCTTATCTATGCTAAATTAACTATGTACATATTTTCATTCGTCTTTTCTGTCTTCTATCTCCCCCGTCCAGTTTATTTCTTCTCTTCTCATTCTCTCTGGTCTCTTCTTCTTTCTTCATTCCTCTAGTCAGCTTCTTATTTCTTCAATTGCTTTGAAGAAATCTTGGAATTCGAGCATATCTTCTTTACTTGTGAAGATGTTCTGGAAGTCTTCTGTCCTTGGGCTCTTCGTAGAGACTACTGCATATCCAGCTCTTTCTGCTGAGTATAGAGGGCAATCTTGTAACATGTCTAAGATTGTTTGTTATGTCTTGTCACATGGGCCAGCGTGGACCAAAATCTTGTCGAGGTCATGAGATTATTTCTCATGTTCAAAGTCCATACTGATTCCTGGGATTACACAGCGCACAGTAAAACGAGCCAAGCAAAATCAACAGTTTAATCTATTTAATCTTTTTAAAGATTGATCTCACTAACAATTGTTTAGTATCACTAGGACCCCGTTATCAAGGCAGTGCGGTAAAAAAATCTGGGTATTATTTTAAGAGGTGGAAAATTGTAAGACGAAGATAAAATTAAGAATTACATTTTTGAAAATTCCAAAAAATGAGAAAAAATGTATTAAGTGTATTTTACACAAACATGAAAAAATCAATAAATATTAAAAATATTTTCTAATATTATAATTCAGATTAAAATCATATTTTGTATAATCAAAAAGTATCAAAGTACTACAATTGTTTAGTTCTGATTACAAGAACTACTCAAAGCATGGACAACTACGCGAAACACAATTTTAAATGCACACACAGAAGTTTACGCACTAGGAGAAAATGTATTACAGTACCGTTTTCTTTTTCTTTGTTGAAGATGAAGGATTATCTTGATCATGTTGCATTTATTTCCATCCATAAATTCATCCCTAATATAATTGTTGAACTCACTTTACCCCCCTCCCTCACCCACCCACATCTCCACTCTATCTGCGCCATCTTCGTGGCTTCCGTCAGTGCCACAGCGACGCCTGCGCAACCCACACATGGCCCACGTCGCGTCGCCGCGGCGTCGCGCACCTCGCGCAGGCGCGTCTCACCGCGGGATGCGGCCACCCCGCTGGTCACCCGATTTATGCTCCATTCTCTAGACGCCGCGCCATTCCCGCAATCTCACGCCTCGTTTAGGCACCCGCCGTGACTGGCTGCTCGCTCGCTCAATGGCCCTCTAATTGTGTCACTTAGCCGTGGCGGGGCGGCTGTGCGCAGCAGGGTGGCGGAGTGGCGCGTCAACGAACGCAAAAGACGTCGACGGAGAGTGGGGGAGGGGGAACCACGGTTTCTCTCTAAAACAGATTCTTACGGGGAGGGTTTAACATATCAATCAGGAAAATTGTAACGAAAAATATATTTTTCAAAGGAAAGAATGATATTCAAAAGGGTTAGCTGGAATACAACGGATTCTCTACTATTAAGATGATACGTTCGAAATTAACAAATTTAATTTCATTGCTCCCATTTATAGTATCTAAAAGTTTGACAAGAAAAGTTTCGTACGGAGTTAAGTTATAGCTCCCGAATACTTACGGAATACTCATGAGATTGTAATTCTTTTGAATTTGAGGAGGAACAGAAAAAAAATGTGGAAAGTTTACTAAACCACGAATTTTAATGCAACATTCATACAGAATTAATGATAAAATGCGAGAAAATTAATTCCGAGAATAATTGAATGAGGCTACTATAGTTTGTGACAATAATTACGTTTTATTTACTTTCGTATGTTAATTTTATAAACAGTTGTTTGAATCGTTCTTCCAAATATACGCGAATTTTTTTAATTAATAAAACGAAATTATTTATCATTTCATTCCAAAATGTTGCGAATGAAATGATAAAGAAAATAATTCCTGAAGTATTGTAGTAGAAGATCTAATAATATTATGGTTCACTACGTAACTCACGTGGCTGAGACCGATTAAGTCTAAAAAGAAATGCCAGGCTGAGAAATGACTATATTAACCAGTGCATGAACACAATCTTCAGGTAATGATCTATTCTTATCTCTTGTCCTTTAGATTCACCTTGTTGCCATCCTCCTTTTCTTCTTTCAGGTCTAATGTAAGGACATGTTATGAATACACATTCCGTGTCAGAGCTAATCAGGACTATTTTTCTGATAACACAAGTCATCTTCGCAATCAATGAATACCTCTTATGGCAGCATATTTCTCTCTTCTTCGGAAAGCAGTAAGGTTGTACGTACTTAGAAAAGGTCTTGAAATTATCGGAATATATTTCTTCATCTAGGTCAGAAACCATGAAAAGTACGGATTGTGAAAAGAGTAGTCAGCTATGAATAAGCATAAAGCATTTTCGTGATGTTGCACCATAAAAAATGCATGCCATTATTACAAAATGAATAAACAAAAAAATATTTTTTATGTGGAATATTTTGTAAGTGAAATTAATGTGTGATATAAATAAATATGAAACGACCAATTTAAGCAGACAATTTTTTGTCGCAGAATGTCACCTTAATAAACCAATTTGTAAAGCACTGTTAAAATATCACAAAATTTTCTTTTGCATTGAAAATTGGTGTATTAAATTGATTTAATGATATGAAGAAAATCGTCTGCTTGATTTATAGTTTTATATTAGTTAAATAATAACGCACTCATGAGTATTGTATTGAAATGAAAACGTGCTATTTAAAAATATAACAAAAATAGTCGGAAATATTCCAACCATGTGATCAGATTAGGATGCTTCACTCCGTGTTCCCAATTAGAACTTCATTCGTTAAATATATCTGGAAATATCAAACAGTGACTTGCATCTTGTCCGTTTGTTGATTCCGCGCACTCTTTTCTGCCTGTGCCCCTTCCTCCTCCCTCCTCCTCCCGCCGACGCCGCGTCGTGGCCCGCGGCGATGAACCACCGACAGCGTCGTGTCCGACGCTGTAACCGATGGAATTAAGAGATAATTGAGACGCTACTGGGCTCGCGGAAGCGTCCGTCGGACGGACGAAGAACCGAACGTGAGCGGCAGCAATGAACCGAGTAATAGACTGTGTCCGATGTGGCGGATATCTAGACCTCAAGGATGGTTGTCACTGCGGGATAGAAAGGATGTTTAGGATATGGGACAACGATGACCAAGTTGGAGGTAGTGGTGTTGGAGGTTATGATGGCAATGGAGGCGGTGTGGTTGGCAATGTTGGAGGCGGCCAATCAACGGAGCGGAACGGAAGCTCCGGAACCACCGCTGCCGCCTTACTGTGATTGCAGAACGCGGAGTGCGTGGCAAAAGAGTAAACAGCTGCCGCCACTAAAATACTCTGTCTCTCATACGCATGTATTTTGGATCAGATTCGTTGACAACATTTAAATACTAACTTTATAGTTTCATGAATTTCCATTATAAATAATTTATTGGACTCTTTATGACAATGGCATGTAACATCATCGGTAGCACTAGATCAGTGGTATTTGCAGCAGTGCAGTGCTTTGCAAGAATGAGGAAATTCTCCGGTAACTACTTACAGCTTTAGTAGTGTATCATACTATATTTTAAATCTATTATTAATGTTCTTGGAAGAGATGTTTGAAACAACTTCATAGAGGAAATTCATTTCTAAAGTATGAGTCAAGGGTTCAATGCTAGTAAAAGGGAAGGCAAGCCATTAAATTCCGTAATGATTACACTATATTGTATAGGAACTAATTGCAGACCTCCAGTTATAAGTTAAACGTGAAGAAGTTTTAATTATATTTTTCTAAGAACCGTGAAATATGAGAAAATAGTCACGGCGTATTTCATAGAACAGTTTCCCCATATATAAACAAAAAAGAGTAGAGTAATGGAGGGGTTTCAGTATTCACGACCTGGAAGAAACTTTTTTAAAATTTTAACTGAGAGATACTAATTACATAAATGAATTGATGAGGTAAAATAATGAAAATTGCGTTCAAGGACTATTGTGGGCCGAAGTATTATGTTTGTACAAATTCTCTTTAAATTGTTTCTTTTATTGTTGACAAAAATATTTTTCTGTTCATTCGAAAACATACATTTTGATTAGTTCCAATATTGGCGTAATGCAGTCAGGGAAACACATTTTTATTCTGTAGAATTTCTCTTTAAAGAACATTTCGTGACATTTTTATTCTTATAAAAAAGACGTCATCCTTTGAAAGGTAGTTCTAGACCCTATACCTAGCTTCATTCCTAAGTATCGTTCGCATCCACTTCCGTTAGGTTCGTCGTATTGCGTGCTTCCGGCACCTCGCTTGAAGATCCTCGTTCTCCTAGTCCACCCGCAACGTTGATTCCAATCCCAGTCATGACCAGGTTCCAGTCGAGCGAAGCCACGCCATGGAATTCCTAGCCCAATGACGGATCTTGGACAACGCACACAAATGCTTTGGTCGCATCTTCTTCTTGTGAGAGAAATGGTGGTGCCATTTCATGTAATACATTAGCAATGTAGTACACTAGATACTTTCCAATCTTTTTTCACTACAGAATACTCTCTCAGAATCTACGACTCTGTATTATGTTTTCATTAGTTAATGATTTGTCATACTCCAAGGTAAAAATCTGATAGGATAATTCTCTACAATGGTGGACAGAACAAAAGGAAAAATACAACCCGAAAATGACAAAAACAAGTTAGCATCACTTACTACGAATTAGACGAACAAAAAAATGGAAAGTATTTTCAATTAGTGGATAAAATAGTAAAAGTAGAAACTACAAGTCTAATTGAGCATCACGCGACGTAATGTGCGTGATATTGTGCGACAATTCAGAGACAAATTAATAGACAATTCGTACAATAAAGAATATCTCTTAATAAAATACCCATCTAATTTTTAAACCTGAAGTCTAATAAAAATACATATTAACATGACCAAAATTTGATCATCTCTTACAAATCTGATCCTGAACACACTCATTTTTCCGCAGCCGACGTAAAATCACATTCCATATTGTAATAATTCCATACTCTTATTACTTGTAGATTTAATTCATGTCCACGTGTCTGAGCTGCACCTTTACACCATTGGAGACTTTGTACACGGACCAATTTCCACGCTCCAGTGATCCACGCAGTTTCGCAGTCTTGTCAAAACAGCTTTAATTAAGCAAGCACTGGATAAATGTTGGTATTATAATTGGAATTTAATATAATAATTGCTGCTGGACCTACTTCAAACCTTTTACTTAAGAATTTTCTTTTGGTGAACAATTCAAATATTTTTACTTTTTCAGACAATTTATTATTTATGAAAATATTATTACATATTTCAGTAAAAAAATATGAACTAATTGATATGTAATTTCATTTAATATAATATGTTGTAGTTTTCTCAAAGAACACATCGCTAAATTTACATCGTTCAAATAATCTCTTCTCTGTCTGATGCATATTTTACGTAAAGTACCCCTCAATAAAGAATACACGGTGAAACCATCAATCGTGTGTAAACTCTAAAACTATTAGCGTAACGGAATAGATGTGCTACGCTCTGTATAATCATGGTCCTACCAGAAAAATAATTATTTTCACCCTGAGCAATTGCACATAAAGCATCCTGCCACAGAAAGAGGCTTGCGATATTGAATACTCCGTTGAGATCCTTAACAGGGCGGGAGGGAGGCGCAGGCGAGCGAACCGTCGGGAAGAAGCGTGCGTCTCATTACCGGGCGTTGAAATACGGCCGCGGCGCGCGGGAAACAATCGCCGTACGCGCCGGGGAGGCGCACGTAGTTCGCCCGACAACGCTTTGCCGGAGGGAAGGGCTTAGGGATAATCGTCGACCGCAATTAGACTCCTGAGCTTGTGGATTTATCTACTTGGTAGAAGGAGTTTCACTCAGGAAGTATGTTTTTTATTTTATTGATTTATCGAGTTTTGAAAAACGAAAAAGGGTTTTAAAAGCATGGATGTCTTGGACGTTATATAACTAAGAAAATCACTGATATGGAATAACTTGTTCCTGAGCCGTGATAGTGATTAGACCGTAAGAGTCTTGCATACAATATTATTTACTGTAGCGAAGCACCCGCAGCTTAACTTAGTGATGTTACACTAACATTCTTTCTAAAATCGATATGAAGTAAATATGGTAGTGTTATGTGATGTACTAACATAAGTGTTTTTCCTTTCTTCAT
The DNA here is from genome assembly GCA_002313205.1 of Laupala kohalensis. Classification (NCBI taxonomy): domain Eukaryota; kingdom Metazoa; phylum Arthropoda; class Insecta; order Orthoptera; family Trigonidiidae; genus Laupala; species Laupala kohalensis. The sequence goes on from NNCF01126268.1 coordinate 980,572, forward strand.
TTCACTTATTTTATAATAAAAATAAATTTACCCAAAGACTTTCACAGAATATTTTCTAGATCTCGCATCACGCAAAAACTACTGAAAGAACTCAGATGAAACTTCCACGATCGTTTTTCCTACGATTGGGATTAGGATATAACAAAAGTTACATTTTCATGTGACATCAGAGACTGGAGTGTGACTAACTAAATTCCAAGAATGAATAACTCTGTTTCTGTTTTCTTATGTGCATGGATTCTTACATATATTAATGGAATATTTAGATTCACCGTTTTATACGATCTTACCCGACTTCTTGTATTTTATTGGAATAAAAAGATTGTTAAATACTTTTGTATTTTTTTAATTGAAAATGTTCAGACTGGTCCATGTTCATTATTTCATTAAGTTGAGGAAAATGCTCATGAAAATCAAACTTGTTCCCTAATTCAATTTTCTACAAATTTCAAAAACATATGAAATGAATTTAATAAGTGATATAGATATTTATTTACCATTAATTAGTTTATTTAATCGTAGTGTCTAATGTTGCTAAAAGATGTTTTTATTCCCTCTTATGGTTTCCATGTTTTATTGGTTTATTAATTTGGTAATGACTTCACAAGTAATTATTCAATAAACGAGAATGACATATGGGTTTTATAGTTTTCATGTGTTTCACGAGATTTTGTTGCTTGCACGTTTGTGTGGTAACACCAACCGCATGTGTCTGTATGCAATGACCTTGACGAATCTTTATAAATTTTTACTGTACGTCCCGCATTCATTTCCCCGCCCACCCGCACCCATCGTGCTCCATCACTTTCGAAGCCCACCCTTCCACCCTCGCACCCATCGCTTGAATTTTATTCTAGCGCGTCTGCCAGTTCCTCGCTGACACTTTAAGACGCATGGCTTTTTAAAGTGCAGGGAATTTGAAACGGGATCCAGCGAGGTTTGCGCCTGCTCGGGATGAAATATGCACGATCCGGTCCTGTGATATATGTAATGAGACAGAAGAGAATATTGTGATAAATTTTAAAGTATAAACACATTAATTTTATGTAATAAGGTTTGGAGCGTTCTGATTTACTGGGTGCGGAGTACGGGTCAGCGAGCGACCTTGTTGCGGACGGCCGGTCGGTGGAGCTTCACTTGATAATGGGGAAAAGTTAATTAGGATAAGGCGCCAGAGTCCAGTGTGGAGAGTGTGGAGCGGCGATGGCAAGGACGGGGGTGACGAATGGCGACAGCGCACGGAAGTGCGTCCTGCTCCTCCCCTTCCCTCGCCGCCACCACCCATCTCAGAACTAACGTACTAACGAGGTCCGGCTATGGCGTCGGTCGCTCCTCTCGGTCGAAATCGAAAGGAGAATCCCGTCCCTCAAAAGGTCTTAAGTTGCGAAACTAATTTTCCATCCGATGTGGAGGAATAGAGTTTGGTTACCAAGGAAAAACGTGTTAGGTAATTTATAATAAAAGATTTGGACTGGGAAGACTTGGTGGAATTTTCTGAAAACGTTTGTAGAGTTTTTGTGAAATCATGTAATATATTTCATAATGTTTATTAAGCACTAAGCGTTTGTTAAACAAAAAAACACGACGTATTAAGAAAGGACTTTTCAGAATTAATTAAATAGTTACTTTAATTGCTTATTAACTGAGCCCTATTGCAACATATTTTCAATTATTTATTCGTAAGAGCACACCATTATACAAAAATTATTAAAATACATTCAGTACATTGAATATTTTTTTCTTCTAAGTACTTTGTTAATGAAATACTCCAGAACGTTTTTGGTTTTATCTATGGATGCATTTGTTTCATTTTTATAAATTGTTACATATCTTCTGTGAGACTTAAAGTAGTTCGAATTAGATTTAATATTCATAAGAAAACATGAACATGTTATAATAAATCGTTTTGGCCCACCTCCAACCATACACAATTTACCTCATCAATATCTATTATTTTATCGTTGGTGAATGCAGCTATGTTTATCTGATTTGATTTGAAAATTACAAAATTGTAGCCATGTTTTGAGACGAAAGGTGTTCAGTGAACTTAATCTACAGCATCGGCTACGGAAAGAGACAAGTGGTGCTATCTATGAGCGGGAGGAAGAGATGCTGTTTGGAGGGCAGTCGTTTGTGAAGAACTCATCTCTTATTCTTTCTTCGTCTGTCTTTGCTTTGAAGAAGAACGATTTAAACCGGTGTTTTTTCCTAAAAAAATAATGTTGAAGAAAGGAAATGCCATTTTATCACTAGGTTCTAAAAATGGCGAGATAAGTATGCTAACACTTCCACGGTCACACTATTTCATACCAAACTTCTTGAAAGAGAGAAAACTTCTAGGACGATTTCTCAATTAAACTATTGTATTTTAATACATTGCCTTTTGCAAAGTTTCGTTTATTGAAATGATCGTAAAATAACCTCTTTCTCATCAGCATCATTGATCAATTTCTAAAGTACAGTCATAATCCCCTAAATTGTTGAAATGTGTTAGTTTCCAAAATTCCCATCGAACTCTTCGAAGAAAATATGAGCAATGGAAAATTGAGAGTACTAATATTTGGTATATGCTATTATTTTAGAGTACTGTCTACAGGAGTTCTTCGAATCGTCTTTATAGACATTAGTCTAATCTTTGCAATTGTTTTTCGATTGAAAAACTTTATTTATTTGTTGTGTAATGTTGCTTGTTCCTAACAAAGTTATAACAAGGTTCTGAGAGCATTAGTGTTGCATCTTTACCATATTTAATTTTTTTGAGAGTAAATTTGAAAAAAAGAGACTAAATCTTCAATTAATCTCCAAAAATTTTCATGAAGAGTTTGTGTAATTCTAGATATTGGGTCTCTCAAATTATTTTTCACGGCAATACATGAGTGATTCTACGGAAATGGGAAAATTTTTGGCACACAAAGGAGTGACGTCCATGATCAAGCACTTCGTTTTCAACAGTCCCAACGCGTGCACAAAAAGCAGTCGAGGTTATTGAGAAATTATGCGGGTTATATTGGTTTCGGCAGGAACCCACAGGGTTGCTATGACATCAACCGATCCTATAAGACCATCTATACCTTGACAGGAATTAATTTCAAAAATGGCAAAGGAGTGAGACATGAAATGACAGGGAGTGAGGAAACAGTCGTAAATTGATTATTCTTGTGTTACGCACATTGAATCTGATGATGTTAAATGACCTAATTAATTTGTATAAATATGTTGTATTAGCAAAAAAATAAAATATTAAAAAATCTAAACCTAACAGAATAGGATGTTTTGGACATTTATTTCCCATTTCTGTAGAATGAACTATATAAATAAAATAATTTAAATTGTCTTCTATTTCTTGATCCTGTAGTGTTGAGACCGACGCCAGGTGGTGAGCACACTGCTTGGAGTCAAGGCGCCGCCGTTAGCGGAGCAATCCAAGCGTCCAGAAGTGTTCGGGTGGATGGGCGGGAGGGAGGGGATTAACCGCGGCGCCAGATTACAAGGTGCCTTCGGGAAGGCAAGGCGCACAAGGCGGCGGCGCGCGGACCAATCGACGCGCGTGATTAGTCATTTGCGTGAGCGCCTCAACGCTCACTCCGCTCATCCTTCCACATCCCACTCAACCACCACTGTCTCCCTTCACCTGCTTCTCTCACGTTCCCCATCCCTTCAATTACTCTTAAGCCCATAGTCAGAAATTATCATCATTATGTTGCGAGGGGTGGTGGTAGGAAGTTCAACTTCTTGCCAAATATTAATGTTAATATTCTTAGTAATTAACCCATAAAATATTTTAAATTCGTCTCATTTTACGTAGTTAATTCAATTTTGTACAAATAAGGTACTCTCGTATTTTTAAAAATTCGAAGGAAGAGCAGACACCCAGAACTTTTCATAGGGTTGAGAGGCAGAATGTACTATAAATTAACATATAACACTAAATTATAAGTTTTATTTATAATTATATAATGACAATTATTTTAATGATGATATTTCATTATTTTGAATTGTTTATATCGCTTTTTTACACGTTCTAACAAATTTTGTATTAACATCCAATAACTTCTATGAACTTACGTAGTTCACCAAAACTTTCCACAGTCATGATTATCACACCACATACATTGCAAACTTCGAAAATACAACAAGGTATTTCAAATATGAAACAACTAGCTTATTTTACCAGGCGTTGTCGAGAATCCTCAAACTATTTCCTAAAAACATTACCTTTTTATTTCTGTACTTTTTTAAATTAATAAATTAAAAATAAATCACGAATTAACCATTAAAAATTCAGTCAAAACTTTTCGGATAATTGATAACTCCGGACAGTTGAAAAATACTTTAAACTTAACATTCGCAAATAATGTGCATGACTGAGAAAATTGTATATTTTGGTTTTCTATTAATTATTAAAGAACTTCAGTATTAATTTTTAAAACTTCCATCCAGACATGGAAATGGTGTTCATTTGTGGAAGGCGAGTGGGTTGTGAAGTGGTTAACCGACGTATCCCAGGTTCGATTCCCGGCTCGTCGCCATTTTCACCTGACCGAAAGTTATCACACATCTTCTCCACGTGTAGAGTACACGGAAGAAATGAATGAATTTTATTATTTGTTTATGCTATTACACTACTGTATTCATAATATTTGAAGGATTAACACGCAATCTGTTTTTTCTTGTTTTTTTTCTCGCTTTTATCGTTGAAGCTCTTTTGATAGAATGAGATGAAAAGAGGCTTATTCATCTTCACATGCATTTTTATCTGTCCAATTAGTCAATCAATTATATACACTAATGAAAAAAATCAAAAATTTACATTTCATTTGAATAGTTTCATTAAATATTTCTTTTTTCTTTCATGCGTTTGAGTTCTCGAGGCTAGAGACAATCTTCGTCAACCAGAAGCGCAGAGTGAGAACACCCGAAGCGGAGGCCGTTCCGATCTCATTGCGTCCGATGACACCACAATTTTGCGCCATTCATTGCAAGCTCTGGAATGCCACGCAAGATGGTGGTGCTATAGGGTGACAAAACGTCAAACATCCTGATACCAAATGATAGGAGAACTTGAGATATCGAACATCTGAAAGGAAAACGAGAAAATAAATACCAGTGTAATTGCATATTTACCTAAATTATACTAACAAGCTTAACCAGTTTTGGGGTGTAATACACTAGCAGAACTATTCGGCGTCGCCCGGGATTTGAAAAGAAACATAAACAATCATTATTGAATATTCTAATATTTAAAGACCATTCAACAGTTCTGGATTCTATCAATTCATTTTGCCCTTCGCTACCTGGGATTCTTACATAATATTCTAAATCCATACATTGGTTTTCATACTTCTCTATTTTCGAGATATTAAAGTTTTCCTTGTATCAATTTAAAAAATTTAACACCACGAAGAAAATTAATAAATTGCGTAGTTTTCAGTATTTTACGCTAATACGAACTAATTACGATTTATTTTAAAATCCAGACAGAAGGAAAATACACTTTACACAGAGTGCTTCATAAACAAAGCATGTCTATGAATTCCTTGGTTTTCATTTCACTTTTAGGTTATGTACTTGAAAACAATGTTCTTCACAGTCATTATATAATTTTGCTTCCACGATTTGGTCACGTGTATTATACGTTCAGGGGATTGTCCACCACAAGTATCACTATTGAACTCTGGCGGACATATTAGTAAGCTTCACATTCAACGGTTATGTCAGTGAAGATTCACATCTACTAATAAGCAACCAATTTTGATTGTTCTTCTGCTCTTGTAATAAAAATGCCTTTGTAATTCATCAATATTAACCATTCATTGCAGTTCAGTTGCAATAATCCTTAAGAATATTACTCAGAAATCAAAAATAATTTCATCTAGTACTTTTTTCCGATTTTAATGCCACAGACATTCCAAATAATTCACTTTCATTATTATATGTTATGTAAAGAATATATTCCAAAGAAAGACTGTTGGATACCAGATGAATCACAAAGACCATGACTGGAGGAGATGTATCCCTTACGAAAATACTAAATAAGAAATTAAAAATTAAAGAAAAAATGTATATTGCATCTCTAGTTTTAATACCTTAAATTATTTCCGATGATTTCTACTGGCTATTCTCTTATTTGTTAAATCATATAGAGAAATTCCATGAGATTTGGAAAACACAAGAGAGAAGGAATTTTCATTGGATGTGTTATTATGCTCCCTAATAAAAAATATATTTTGTCGATCGACACGATATCGTTCCTCATTCACTGATCGTCCGCTTGCTAATTTCAATGGTCTTCAAACAGCACGAATTATTGCATTACATTCGTTCGTAATGCTAGTTGAATTGAGCATATCACTGCATAGAAAAGATCTGGAATTTTAATTTCTAGTCATGCTCTTACCGGTTTTATACTTCAAATATCTTGAATTATCAGTCTTGTTAGTTTATTTCGAGACGTGAAGTACAATGTCCCGATGCTCGAGTTCTATTGATGAGATATTTATAGAACCCACTCCTTGTTCTAATTAATCGTATTCCTTTTGACGTCCAGGATATTAAAATTAGGAATTATTTGAAAATGTTACCAATATAAGTCTTTGATCCCACCATGAGAAAGTCTGATTGTACTATGTGATACTTTGTGTATTTCCTACTTGTTAAGTAATTTAACGCATTTTTAAGCTCTCTTCCTCCCGAAAGAACTGCAGATTATTGGAACAATGAAGATGAAGCCGACCCATAGCCGATTAATGAGTTTAAGCCTGTAAAGCGAAGCATCATCTGAGCTTAATGAGCGCACTGATCACTGCTTCATGTGCATGCAGCTTGCATAGGGACAGATGGAGAAGCAATGCTTGTAATGGCACGCGGCGACGCCGTTGCCTGGGAAAAGAATGCAAGGGTTGATGTTGGACAATATGTGGTTGATGAAGGCATTATGGCTTCTGAAAAAGTTTTGAGTGAAATTTAAAACGTCCTAAAATGAACGCAAAATAGAGGATTCTCTACTGCGGTATTTTGTAATAACATCTTTTCAGTTCCTTAAAAAACAAAGAAAAAAATATTTGTATTCTCGTAATGGAAGCATAAAGACCAACCGTAAGATGAATATATCACAAAAATAGACGATACACTTCACAAGAATGGAATTATAAGTTAAACTTGAAAATGTTGAACTGAAGAATTAGAAACGTTTTTGGAATGTGTAATACCAAAATATTCATTATGGATGGGTATTATCTTAACCCTTAACCTTGTAAAAGAGTGATGCAGTCAAGTATCTCTTAGAAAATACCTTTGTTGAGACTACTATTCCCTACACAGAGAAAATTAAAAACCCAACTCCAACATTCATCTCCAATTCACATAATGTGGAAGAGAGAAATACTTGTTTTCTGTTTAATGGAAGAAAAATCCAAAAGTTATTTCAAGGAAACTTTTGTAGTATTTTTAAATGACAGGTGATTAATAAAACAAAATTATACCAATTATCATTAAGGAGAGTGGAATTTACTCCAGAAACTTTGCATCAAATTTATTCATATTGCCTCCAAACAAGTTTTCATCTCATTATTTCTATGTCAAAAGGATTCTTGAATAAAGCTCACCGTTACTATGCATTCTGACCAATCCGTATTAGACCATGGAGCAATTCTCAACGAACTAAAACTGGCTCGCTGTATTGGGTGATTTGAATAATGAATGCGCTTCGTTAGGCCAGAGATACAATTGTACCCCAAATCTACTTAATGTGGAGGATTACTCGACTGTTTCATCACTTTATCGTAATGGGATTCATTGCCTTGGAGTCTATTTGCATATCAGAGTTTACAGAGTAGACTTAGTGAGAGCGTGTATGTGTGTATGTATGAAATTGTTTCACACGTGTCCACGAAACCGCCCATGCGTGTGGCAATGTCTGCATTTATATGTTTGTGTTGCGCGCGAAGCGCTACAGGAAAAGGTCGAAGAGACTTTCGCACTGCGTCATGAAGTCTCACTGTGGGTTTTTTTGCCTGATATGTGGACGAACCTCGTTTGCACTTTGCGAAGACAAACGCTGGATGAGAAGTGTGGAGAAGTCCTGCATGCAGAGAGAGTCGCGGTTCAAATTACATGGAAATGTATTCACAAGCAACAAGGATCCGGGAATTGCATTTAAATTATATTTGGATATTAATGAATATTGGAGGAACTCGTTTTACATTGTACTCCTTGTCCCAATTTCCACTACTTCTGTATTTCCTTATGGCCGTACATGAAAAGGATAAACACGGAAAAACATAAGATATAATATCCTATCAAAAGTGTTTTTTTTTTCTTTCATGATATTTACTGGAGTCAGGGTAACAAAGAGGGAACAGCAATGGACTACTTACTGAACGGTCCGGTGTACATTCGAGTAGTGCCGTAAGTGATTTTTACTCCCAACAATCTCCAGACTGACTCTAAAACTTACGTTATATGCTGTAAAATAAGTACCAGAGTAAATTATTATACAGTGCTCCACGTTGGGTAAATGAGCTCTTTGTATTTTTTTCTGATTTATTTTCTAACAGAATGATTGCTTTTAATGTACACTACTGATTTTAAAAAAGGGCCCATTTATTTTTATAAGTCCCACGCTCTGACCAGTTTTCGATCGGTTAAGTTAGCAAAGCGCGTCTCTCCTCCTGCTTCCTCTTCGACAGGGGAAGTTTCGTTCGACCAATCGTAGGTCTATTTCAAACGGCGCTCATATTTGGAAGACATCGTGCGTCGGGTAAATCGTAACAAGATAAAATGTTTCATTACACCGCTATTGAAGAAATATTTTGTATTTTTTTATTATACACATTTGGACTTCTATAACAAACATATTCTGTATATTCTTGACTTCAATAAACTTTACCATTCTCTATATTTAAACGACATCTCGAGATTCGTTGTCTCGCAAGGTCTTCATAGGCAATGTAAA